>PRKT01000310.1:415442-427138 GCA_003671525.1 Saccostrea glomerata
TCATCATGGTTCAAGGTTGGCGCCTACAAAAAAATCGCTGTAAAAAGGTCTAAATTTCTTTGAAACTTGGTATTTTAGCATTACCGCATCCGGTTTTGATGTTTATAATACGGCACGTGCTGTTTCCTTCCCAAAAATCAAGACGGAGACCAAAGGTTTAACATCTAGTAAAAAGTTGGCCTACGTTTCGCTGCTTAATAATGAAGTTTGATTTTCAGGAATTGACAGGGCCAAATCATGCAGATTTTGGCTTAAGTTCTTTGGAAAACAAATAACAATTTTATCAAAATTGTTTTGCAACATTTATAACCACCCTCTGGCATTTAGAAAACTAACTGTGATCTCTTTTATGTGCGAGTTTCTCTGCGTATACAACTTTAAGTTTACATTTGTAAATATATTTAAATTAAATCAATTTGTATTTTTGATATAATGTAAAAACACAGAATAAAAAAATTCATCTTGTGAAAGTTTCCTTTCATTACTCAAAGCGAGTGGTCTTTCTTTCCTTATTGCAAGTATCATGCACACATCAAACTTCATACAATTTCAACAAAGTACACTTTTCAAATTTTAAATCACTTTGGATTTTTAAAGAACCCTGGAAGAACAAATATTTTTGCGAGTAAAATACAGATAACTCTAACGTGAACTCAATGCAAACATGCTTTTTCAACATTTATGTGCTCTTAAATGCGGGCAATAATGAACAACTCAGTTCGTGTGTACATGTACCTGAAGCACATTTGCAGCTCTGTTCTGCATCCATTAAAATGATAAAGCGAGTGTTTGTGAATAGAGCATTTATTACATTACAAATGCCAAATAAAATAAAAAAATTTACAACTTCAGAATGCAGCAGAAGGTGGGGTGCAAAAAATATCCCACATCTTCAACACAAGAAAATCAGTAATCTGAACAATAATAAAAATGCGCATGGAGGTTTGAGGGGTAGGAGGAGGGTAAAATTTTCAAACCACGTTTTTTGGAGCCAAGCGTTATTAAGAATATGAGTTAGGCTAATAGCCGTCAATAGAGGGCGCTTGGAAACTATAACCCGGAAAAACCCCTCAAGACCAAAACATTCATACACATTATTAGTAAATCAAAATACAACAACTTTGAGCATTTAGATCCCATAAATTCCTTTTCATACACAAATACACTTATGTGCTCTTAAATGCGGGCAATAATGAACAACTCAGTTCGTGTGTACATGTACCTGAAGCACATTTGCAGCTCTGTTCTGCATCCATTAAAATGATAAAGCGAGTGTTTGTGAATAGAGCATTTATTATATTACAAATGCCAAATAAAATGAAAAATTTTACAATTTCAGAATGCAGCAGAAGGTGGGGTGCAAAAAATATCCCACAAGAGGGACAATGAACTTATAGAGAAGGGTCCCTCGCCCCACCCAAAAATGTGCTTCAGTTCAACATGAGTATGATAATAAAACAAATAAATTGATATAGGGATCAATGGAATACTTAAGAGGAATAATAACCGATTCACATTCAAAAATGATATACAAAGTTTTGTCACCTTGAATTATACACATACTCATCACACTAATTAAATATTACTGTTAAGTTATAGACCACACTGCATAGAAATGAAATTTAAGTTCTTACTCAAATAATTCTCTGTTTGAATTCCCCTTGTTTTATCCTGCCCATGAGGAACATCGCCTTGTCCGAACATTAACCAAATATAAATATATGCGTATACATGTGTATTGTCTGTTAAACGAAAACACAAAATCAAGTAAGAGTAATCAGCATGTCCGCTATACATAATGCACTAGACGGATAATGGAAATGATCCATGTAAGAAATTCTAACATATAAAACACATTTGGCTTAGTAAGATATAGTTCCACCATCCACTCACAGGTTGAAAGTTATAAACATATGTACATAATCATTACATATCTTGTAAACGAAAAAATGACATGAAACATTAGCAATCATCCATATCAAAAATCTTGAGTGCCGCCTTAGACAGTCACCCAAATCTTATCAAATTTAAATGTTAATGTAGCTTTAAATTAAGACAGTCAAACATGTTGCAGTGTAACTTTCTCATTCATGATAAAAAAATATGACACCATGAAATTAACCTAAAACATCATACATATGCCAAATTATGAGATTATTGAATTAAGAATTTATTACCTGGAAAGAGATGCAATGAAAAGAGATGAAAAATGCTTCAAACAGAACCCCCCTTCCTTCAAAATACAATCAAGTGACCAAAACTAAAGGATACCGCCTTAGACAGTTATCCTTTATATTCGGAGCTTCTAACCTCTTAACAAAAACATGTACACACTAAAATGTTGGAAACATTGATACCCTAATGTATCTCTTAAATGACTCTGAGTGCCATCGTCCCATGACTCTTATTTGTGAATCTGAAAAACCCTGTAAATGTGCCTGGGTTGCTGCTCCTATCATGAAGCTGTGTGCTTTAAATGTGTTATAATCAAGCTTGGAAAATTTTAGTGCTGACCTCAAAACATCACAAAATTCTGTGCGTGAGATGGGTCGTCCTGATCTGTAGCAAAATTGGGTTCCCTCTTCTGCACTCGCACCTCCAAATAATTTCTCATAGCTTGCACTGGACAAAAGCTGCATTTGGGTTGGGGGTTTATTTCCAGCTGGACAGGATTTTACCTAAATTATGTTTGAAGTTGATCATTGTAACAACCATACGTACTTGTTTTTTGTCACGCCTGAAAGAAACATTTCTTCGAAGCAACAGGTTTGGATTTGAGCCAGAACGAACTGTGATTTCTCCCACTCTTAGAAAAGCATAAAATGCTAAAAGAAACATCGCCATACACAAATATTCTTGGTACTTAGAATTGGCTACATGTGGTATTGCCACCAGGAGCTTCCCGAGAATATCCAAAGTAATTGGTTGTCGGACATCTGAAGAATTGACAAGCCGTTTTGCGCCACTTAACATTTTCTTGATCAAGATCTGGGGCATTTGTCATTTTGAAATAGTAAGCCAATGCTGCCAGGTAAGTTGATATTGAGCTTGGTGCTTTTCCTAAACTGAATAAGTATGACACAAAACAAATAACCTGTCCAAGGGAAATCTCCTTAATGCCGTCAGTCTTGTAATAACTCTGAATAAAACTACTGAAACAATTTAGGGCCTGCCTGTACAATTTCTTTGTGTTGGGAGCCAAAGCTGCATCTATTAAACTACATGCTGTGCTTTGGAGAGTTGCAAAAGATGGATTGGTATGCTGGTGGGTTTGACCTCCATATCCACGGATTCCACAAAAGCTTAAGCAAAAGATATGGGAAGATCAGTATATTGATCTTGCAGCTCTTCTCCCTAACAATTTAGTTCCTTGCACCGAAAATAATGACCACACATTTAAAATAGGGGAGAACACTAACCTCTCGGTAGTACCCAAAAGGGCAAAACAAACAATTAAGACCATATTCCAGTGGACAACAGGAGTTGACCAAGTAGAAGTATCAATTGCCTCACTTGAGGCATATTCATCATCTGACCCCTCAGTATCCTTCAAGGTAATCTCTGAGTCGGACTCACCATCACTTTCAGAAGCACCTCCCCCTTGGGTATCAGTGGCTTTGTTCCTTTCATCGATTGCTTCCAATACGGCCTGGGTGATTTTCTTCACCAACATATCCTCCTTAGCTTCACTGTCTACCTCCTGTGCTTTTCTCGTCTTTGCTCTTGTGCCTGTAGTATTGCTTGAAACCTCTGTACTCCTTCTCTTGGCACCAGTTTTGGCCCTAGGCATTTCCTGTAAAATACTTTGTAAGCAAAGCTCTATATGACAAATTAATAAATGGTCAGTCTGAAGTTTACCATTGAAAATACAATGCTTGCGAAGAATTTAAAACATACTTAAATAGAAGCTTATGAATAAGATCATTTCATTATAATGATTATTGTGTTAATGTACTTATATCAATATTATAATATATATATGTGTCCACCTACATTCCGTTTTATGTATTGTATCCTTATCTCAAAATCACCCATAAATGAGACATAAATGTATGATACTATCACAAGACAAAACTTTTGATTATGGACTTGACATCTACGTCTATTTGTGACACCATAAGCAACAAAGCATAATATGCCTAATTCTACAAAGTAAAACTTGTCACGTAACTGTAACTCCATCCATACAGGCTATGTCAACTAACATGTCATACAAAACAACCTGACAATATTGCCTAAGAGTGCAATCCAAGCCTTGCTAAATTATGTATATTACCCAATCATGCAGAATATATGTATGCAAAATAAAAATTCCAACCCTATATAACCTAATCATAAGTTCCCCAAAAAGGGGTAAATCTTAATATTAGTAATTATATAAAAACCTTACAAAATATGTCAACTAAAGTGTCTAAACATTCATATCAACATGAGAATAATGTGTGCTGACCCTACAAGGAAATTCTCGCTAAGTATGATCGACAGTACCTATATATCAATAAAATATCCAACCATATAGGACAACTCACAATAACAACTATATAGAACAAATAAAGTGAAGTTCTGTCTTCAGTCCTACCGGATATATGACATTATGTTCAACCATAACCCATTTTAAATGCCTCTAACCAACCATACATATAGCCCAACAAAAAAGAGCACCAAGGCGCCCAACCATACTGGAATACATATAACCCAACCATATAGGGCTATAGTATATATTGCCCAACCATATAAGGCATAACAACACCATGGTGCCCAACCATAACCATGTATGACATAAACGCCATAGCGCCCAACCACACTAGGATACATATAGCCCATTCATATAGGGCTATAGTATATCGCCCAACCAAATAGGGCATTACAACACCATGGCGTCCAACCAATAACCATATATGACAGAAACACAATGGAGCCCAACCACATTGGGATGCATATAGCTCAACCATATAGGGCATTAGTATATATTGCCCAACCATATAGGGCATAACAACACCATGGTGCCCAACCATACCATATATGACACCAAGGAGCCCAACCATAATGGGATGCAAATAACTCAACCATACAGGGCTATAGTATATATTGCCCATATAGGGCAAAACAACACCATGGCGTCCAACCAATAACCATATAGGACAGCACACCATGGAGCTCAACCATACTGGGATGCATATAGCTCAACCAGATAGGGCCATAGTATATATTGCCCAACCATATAGGGCATAACAACACCATGGTGCCCAACCATACATGGAAACATATAGCTTAACAATATAGAGCTACAGCACTGATAGCCCAACCACGAAAGGTAACAATTCATATAATATACTTTGGGAATACCTGTTTAAAATAACCCATGAAATTTTCATGAATCGAATCCTATGGTAAACAATGAAAAACATGGTAATCGACTGACGTAACATTTACCGGGTAAACAACAAATGACATAAAACCTAATAGCTGTAGATAAACCTAGGTCATTTAATTGCACTTCCTGACATCCCTAGTTCCCTGATAAAACAATGCACAAGTAACCCCATTCTACCATAACAGTGTAATTTGTATTCAATTTTATAAAACCACTTGTAAGCTTTTAAGTGCTGAAACGACTGAGGCCCTAACACTATTGTAATATTTTGGGTACCCGTGTGTTTCATTTAGGTGCACACTATCTTCCCAGGACACTATTTCCTTATTTTCCTGTGACCAAAAGCCTGAGTGCCTCCAGAATCTGACACCCGAGCCAAAGTCTCTTCCTAACCTATCATTCAAAAGCCTATTAACCACATCTACCCTGGCATTGAACCACTCAATGTCTACTGAAAATCTGCCAGGTTTACCTGGTGGTTTTCTATGAGGAATTTGATAAACACATACCCTCTGCACTCCACCATCCCGGAGCTTATCGGAGAATGAAACTATTTTTTCAACCAGATCGTAAACTTCAACATCTAAGTTACACAATCGTTCGAACCTATCTGCAGACACACTACAGCTGGTTTAAATCTATCAACCTCTCTTAAGGTCAAGATCTAGTGAATGAAGGGTGCCTACAGATTTATCAAACTTGAGAAATAAATTCCTTTATTGATGCTTTACAACTTTAGCTTGGTCAAATAAGGCGTTTCGGGGCATAATTTGTAGGAAAACAAGATGAAAAACTGTATTTTAATCTGTCATTTTCAATGAAAAATTAAGAAAACCAGTCATGAAAATAGGAGTTTTTTTCGTATTCGGCAAGGAAATGTATCCAGATTGCCTACAGTCTCTCGATCAGAAAACGGTAATTAGTATGTTCATGGCATCTTCTTTAAATCAATGTCAAATTTAATATAGGTATCCGGTTTACTTTTCATATGATTTCAAATTGAATGACATGAAAATACCCTATTTTCTACATAATTATGCTAAAGCCGTAAAGTACTGGAAGAAGAAAGTTGAAATTGATTATAAGCCTCTAACTGATATTCTATCGACTGTACAACCCGAGCGGCGCGTCGATTTACCCAAATGGACCCAAATGGAACCCAAATGGACCCAAATGGAAACTCAAATGGACCCAAATGGAAATCAAATGGAAAATTAAATACGTATTTTCGTATTTTAATACTTATTTAAATGATGAAAATAAAAGAACTTACAATTACAAACAGATTTTTTTAACTTAATAATCTGTAATATTGTTTTTTGAAACATGAAGTTTTGATAGTATTCTATATACCGGCAAAATTATTTGGGAGTAGGGGCAGGGGGGTGACATGACCCCCCCCCCCCACCTCTACCTCCGTTCCTACGGCCATAAAAATATCAAATACTTCAGTTTTGTATTCAAGTATGTTCAATTATATTTATTACAAATAAAATTAAATAGCATTTTTAAAAATACAATTGAAGAAAATAATGATATTATAATATTCTCTATTTGTTTTAATTTCATTATTTTCTATATTTTAAATAAGTAAAAACTTGAAATACGATATAATATATATATTTCATATTCCATTTGGGTCCATTTGATTTCCATTTGGATCCATTTGAGTTTCCATCTGGGTCCATTTGGATCGATCCATTTGGGTAAATCGACGCACCCCAACCCGAATATCCTCTGCAAAAAACTTTCTGCCTAACGTTCAAACCCAGATTAACATGTAACTGCTCAGAACGATTCATAAACCGCTGTAAACGCACAATAAATGAATGCCCGAGAATCAAGACACTATCCTGCATGATTTATACACTTATGAATACTAACAACACAAGTAAAAACTTCTAAAATTTTCAAACCACGTTTTTTGGAGCCAAGCGTTATTATGAATATGGGTTAGGCTAATAGCCGTCAATAGAGGGCGCTTGGAAACTATAACCCGAAAAATCCCCTCAAGACCCAAACATTCATACACATTATTAGTAAATCAAAATACAACAACTTTGAGCATTTAGATCCCATAAATTCCTTTATATACATAAATACACTTAATACAGATATAGATAAAAGTTTATTTACCAATGTTACATACATAATTAGGACAAACATGAAATCTTACGGATCAATACTGTATGGTCTTATCAGTTATGTCATAGAAATAAAATATTTCCTGACAGCAACGCATTCATCTTCTGGGCCCCTCAACGACACGTAAGTAAGACATCTCTGAGTTGAATTTATAATCACTTACTAAATGTTGTATATGAACAAATACATGTAATATATTTAATAACGTCATTCAATATAAAATAAAAATTGGAGCAAATGGTCTTATAAACGGCAGTTATCCATGTTAGTAAACATTAATGTCGCTAAACAATGAAAAAATTACCATCCCTGGTAAATTGTACTTTGGGCTTTTCAGTTGCTAATTGGTTTTTTTTTTTATCATTTTACATCTCGCAATCTTAATGTTCAATTTAAAAGAGACACTTTTCGCACAATCGATTTTTATATTGCAAAGCTATGTTTCAAAAATGTTAATCTCCTACAACAACAGTGTACAATTATGTGCTTTTCATGTCCAAACATCAAAGAGTCTTATCAGGTAGACAATTTACAAACAAACGAAAAAACAAACGAATATAAATAATAAAAAAGACTGATAAGTTTTAGGTGTACATGTAAGGTCCCACAATCAAAGTCCAGACTTAAATAGGATATGCACATGTCATTCTTAAATCGCCAATTTTTTCTAAATATGAGAAGTTAAAAATGTTTTTCTTTTCAATTTTGCAAAGGTTGAGCTTATCCTGAATATACATATTAAACTGGCACAAAGAATTATATGAGGAAAGAATAGTCTTGTTCTTTACTAACAACGAAGTCGTTTCTTTTATTTGCTTTAACGACAGAGGTATGGATAGGACTCAAGTTACAATGATAATAAAAATCAATGGCCTACAATGGATATAATATAAAATATCTTTTTCGTCGTCTCGATATCCGTGTGCTTGTCAAATTGCTTTTCTATATTTAGTCCCCTACTTGTGAAACCGGAGGGGACTATAGGTTTCCTCTGCGTCCGTCCGTCCGTCCGTCCGTCCGTCTGTCTGTCTGTCTGTCCGTCCAGCTGTCCGTCTGTCTGTCCCCGTCTGTCCCACTTGGTTTTCCGCACTTTTTTTCTAAACGCTGGCAGATATTGTGCTGAATTTTGGTAAGTGGGTGTATCTTGATGAGTTACAGATCAAGTTTGAATTTTGCATAGCTTCATTGATTTTTGACAGAATTATGGCATTTTGAATTTTTTACATTTGTTTTATTAAGATCGGGTTCGTGTTGCGCTAACTTCCGATGGTCGACATAAATATGAAGCGAGAAAAAGACGTTGGAAATTTCGTCTTAATGTGGATTATTTTAATAGGTTTAATGCATTCACAAAATAAAAATCATGCAGCTTTACCTTGGACATAACTTTTGCATGTTATAAAATGACATCCTGAGAAAAAGGGGGAACCCGGTAGGGGACATGTATTGCTTATGCAATACTCTCAGAATGCTTGTCTTTGTTGGTTATTTACACAGTGTCATAGATACGATAAAGTAAAACTTTATCAAAGAACTTTTCCATTGGAAGATGAATATCGTTAAGACATTGTAATGGTCATTAGGATAAATACCATTCTTTTATTTCTTTTTTCTGAAGTAAAAATACAAATAAGGGTAATAACTTCATAACCCCCTAAAAAAGCTATTTGCTCAACATATGACATCCAAAAAAAGATATATTTTCTTTGCGTGTTGGTTAGAAATACACCTGGAGAGAATGTTGAGGTTTCTTTTCATTGAATTGTTTTTATCAAATAAGACGAAAAAAAAATACATAAAGAAAACCTGACAGGATTTTTTCACTTTTATAAAAAAAAAATTTTTCAACGGTGTTGATGTTAACTATTATCTTGATGGTTGATGCTGAATATAGTACAATGTATGTTGTGATAAAGAATAGTTTAAGAGCTCAAAGGTCCATTATACGAGGTTTGATCCAAAAGTAATGTCACAACTTTGATAAAATTGCTATCAATCAACGTAAAGCAACAAAATTATACATGATGGAACATTTATTTATTTCAAATCAGACCTGAAGAATTCAAAAGAATGTGATGTATACTTTCCAAAATATCAGATTTTAAACAAAGTGCGTTTATGGTAGTCGCCGCACCTAAATATAACGTCATATATCGGATACGCACCGCCATACATTTAAGCGTTTCCCTTTCGTTTCATCAAGAAAATATTTGTGATTCGCAAACACTTTCACCAATTCCATTATCTTCAAGAATTCTTGGTACCATTATACACTCACTCTTTTCATAATTAAGCCCTTTGTAATTTTTTTTTGGGAAAAGTAGCATAAGACAAACTGAAAAATTCACCCTCTATGGATATGTCTTTTTTGACAACGTCAGACACCATAAGACGTCTCCTTGTCCACTGCTGATCATTCAGTGACCAATCACCCGCCCAAAATTGCTGAAACCATCTATAAAGATGTCTCTTCTTTACACTCCTCATTCTGTAAGTCTGATTAATTAATGTAAGTGTCGCTTGTGATTATTCCCATATTTTGAAGCAAAAATTCATTTCAACTCGTGGAGCCGTTTTTTTTTCCATTTCGATAATCCCTTTGTTCAATTCAGCAAAATAAAACAGCAATGTTTATGAGTACAAATACCAATGCCGTCATTTAATTTTCAATTAAAGACTAGAAAGTGACGAGAATGGTGCCTTTTTTTCTTTTTTTTAAAGGGGAGATTAGGTGCTTTCTTAGTACCGGTATCTTTTTAATGTGTTTGTCTTTTTCATTCTAAGTAAAAATACACTTTAAAACGTGACGTTCCGTTGTGACGCGGTGACATCCCCTATGCTCTATGTTTTAAACATCTATGAAATAAATACAAATAAACATTATTTAATTAAAATTTCAATTTATTTTTGTGCATCTTTTGGTATATTGTATTTTGATAATAAGGCGCCAAATATAAAAGATATGGACACTGAAAGATTACTTTTGGATCAACCCTCGTATATCACAAAATAAGAGCAATGCAAAAACAAACCTCCAAAACATCAGAGATGGGATCAGGTGTCATATATAACGGTTGTTGACATCCCCTAAGAACGGTCAAACCCCTATTGTGCTCCTTAACATCAGTGTGAATATAATAACAAACTCTGTTTTAAAAAAAGTAGTCAGCATTAGAATAATTGATAAATTGTATCTGCTGAAAAGGTCATTGTATCGACCATGGATTTTACAAAATGACGACCTAAAACGAGACTGTTGATTTTCTTGTTTCCACAACTTGTATATCAAAAGTTCTACTAATTTTTACATTGTTCGTACGTAGATCATGCTTTTCCGTATCGAATCAACTGAGAACATATGCAGGCATATTGTTGCATAAGTAAGGAGAATTAACGATTGAAAGTTATAAGTCATCACGTTTATCATAAAGCTTTGTTGTTAGATTATCATTAGCGTATTTTATAGTAAAACATCCAAATATGAAAGAGATGTGTCAGAATTTGTGGTAGGTTTTATTTCAATTACTAGGTGGGATATATTTTGTCGAAACAAGAATGGAAATAACTATTGCTATTTGAAAATATGTATTTGAGATATCTACATTTTGAGTTGAAGGCTATAGTGAATACGATACAATTTTTTTTTTGATTGTGAGCTTTGTTTTCCAGTTCTCAGCTATTAAAACATGATAGTGAACTACATGTTTTTCAACAATAAGTCTAGTTGCAATGAATTTGTCAAATCACTGGACTAATACAATTATAATACAAGGTCTTTTTGTATAGACATAGTTTGTAGTTTGTTTCACATGACGTTTTACATGACGTACTAATCCCATTCCTTTGAAAAAAAGAGCTAAGATAATTATAAGATCATGTCATTAAATTATGATGTTGATTATAAAGGTACTAGTATTCTTTCAGGCACGTAGCAACGGGGGGTTGGGGCTGCCACCCCACCCCCCACTTTTTTCCCAACATTACCTTTACTATTGAAAATGTCTATAGAAAGGTTAGTTGCCCCCTCCCAGTTCTTGCCACAGTGTAATGATTGGAAATGTGGAATTTTATGGCAAAAAATTGTAGGTGAAAGGAAATGGGCCTTGATAAAAAGCTAGCCACTAACCCCCCCCCCCCCTCTCGCACGAAAAAGGATTTTCCAGTTTGGGCAATTTTT
>PRKT01000310.1:444825-483534 GCA_003671525.1 Saccostrea glomerata
ATGTTTTCCAAACGTCCGCGTCGAATTGTACCCGCCCATTACGCTGTCTATCACTGAATGTTTTGATTGTAACAGATAGATATGACGTAAGCTGTATATTTCCAATTTTGCCAGTTAATGTTCCGCGGTCTTATGGTAATTTTTGACCTTTCTGCTGCCCATAGTATAGGTCTTTCTAGCTACATGTAGGTTCATACTGATAAGATCTTGTTAATTTTTTTGTGTTCAAACAATTAAACGTTCACACATGAAAGATGATTGATTTGCATCAACAAATGGTTAATAAGGGAAGTGTGGCCAACCTGGTAAACATTAAAAAGGGACTAAAGCTTAATAAATTATGATCCTAGGATAATTGTTATAAGGAAAAGATACTAAATATATATTTTTATTTTTGCCTTATCTTATTTTTGCCTATTCACACTTGCAGACAATTTTGCCCTGCTTTAAATTCGTCTAGTTACATTTCTGTTAACAGGATAAATAATTTTTTTTTTATTTTGCCCCATTTTAAACATTTTAAATTCACCCAGCTGTGAGAAGGGTTAAAGGGGAAAAATAATTCGACGGCAAACATTTCCCTATATACAGTTTAGGGTGGGTTAATTTTGCTTCGGACGTACATTGCTTCGGACAAATTAAAGCAATTAACTTTCTTTAAAGCTGAGTGTTTCTGTGTTTTTCCTGTTTCTGTGTTGAAGCTGAGAATTTATAATATATCATGACAAGGAGCACGCGGCGGGTGTGACCGGTCGGCAGGGGATGCCCACTTATCCATGGCACCCGATCCCACCTCCGATGTTTTGGAGGTCCGTGTTTGCTCTGCTAATATTTTGCATATTTATGGACTCTTGATCTTAAATACTGTTCGTTATCTCCATATGTTTTATTGATTGATTGTATGTTGTTTAACGTCCCTCTAGAGAATTTTCACTCATACGGAGACGCCACCATTTGCCGTTGAAGAGCTACAATTTTTTCCTATGCTCGGCACTCAGGGCCATTGTGTAGAAAGGGATCTTTTTCGTGCTAGCACCTACTGCAACACGGGGCCTCGGTTTATACATTCTTATCCGAAGGACCGGTCTCCACGTCCCACAGTGGGATTCGAACCGGCGACTTAAGGATCGACTCTTTATTTTGCGACTCTAGATCAGACACTCAAACCACTGTGCCTCGCGGGCAGCTCAGCAAATCGAAGCGTTTTGATGATCACTACTTATTTCCATTGTTTTCTTTTTCCCACGGGCGACAGTTCATGGCTACATCGATGTTTTCATGTTATCATGTTGTGAAAAAAGTACCAAGAGAATGACCTTGAAAGTTTTAAGAGTTGTCGTTCCTTTAATTGGACTTCAACCAACAAGTCTGACATATGTGAAATTTATCGATGGCGGGTTATTTAACAAAACTTTTAAAGAAATTTAACTTAAATGTATATTTTTTAGAGTTATCCGTTACTTCATTTCCCGTACATATACCGCGGACGCAAATTAATCATGGACATTTTTCGGCATGGTTAAACACACCCATTTTTATACAGAATCCATCTGGTAGCTGTTTTTTGCCAAAAAAAAAAAACCCAAAAAAAACAACTTATTTTTCAATGAAAATACAAGTAATCGATATACGACGTCTATATATGAACTCGATTTGTTCATACAAGTTAAAAGATTTTAACCCTTTTATAGACAAAGAAGGAGATGGCAATATAACTAGCACTGTAAAGACTTTTTATTATACGATATGATGCAACTAAAATCATTCCAATTTGTGGTAGACATATTCAATCACATTTAACTAGAAGGTTAATATTTAAATAAAAGATAAAGGTATTTCAGTATTTATATAAGTAATATCAAAGTGTAATGATCATAGTGGATTTAAATGCCTTTGAAATCGTCCAATCATATCATTTTATATTTAACCAATCAGCGCTTGATATTTTAACCAATCAGAGTTTCAGAATCATCAACCAATCATTAGGATTAGAAAGAGTATAAATACAGACACCCATGAAGTATTTGGTTACTTGGTCGTTACTCATTGTTTGAGTAACACCTCTTGGACTAGGTTCTTGGGCTGTGTCGGGAAACAACAGAATTGTTCGTTAAACCACTCAGCTCAGGAACCTAGTTCCTTAATAGTGTGTCTCAGTGACTATAGTGTCTTGGTGACTTAAAATAGTGTCTTGGTGACTTTTAATAAAAGGTGTCTCTGTGACTTTTAGGGTGTGTTTTTAGGTAGTTGCAGACTGTGTCGGGAAACAACAGGATTGTTGGTTAATCCACTCGGTCTGCAACTACAGTGTTATAACTTCATATTTGATTATTTGCTTGATTGTTAGTGATTCAATTGTGGTTGATTCTTTTCTTATAATTCGTTGTCGTTAAGTTCATATTTGTTTGCTAATCATTATCCAGGTAGGACCGAGGAAAAATATATTATAACACGAGTTTGTCTATTTTTGCCAATCCAGATTTTATATTTGTCATTGTCATTGTTTCGTCTGCAGGAAGTTGACGTAAGTTTGCTTGATTCTATATTATAACGTAATTCTTAGGAAGGAAACCTAAGCGAACTCAATCATTTATCATTTGTACATTGTAAGAACGTTACAAAAGCACCGAATCAATGCTACGACACTTTTCCGATGGATGTTTGTACGATCGGTGGTGAAGTGTGTCCAATCCATGGTAAATTCTGACTTATTTCCAAAAAATCGATTTTAGTGATATTTTCTCAATGAATTGCATAGAATCTTGTCAAAAATTTTATTTTTATAACATAAAACATGTTAAATTCTATTTTGACAATATGTAATCAGTAGTGATATTGCTAAAACATGTGTAATTACTAGGTGAATTCACCCTGCATATATTTTACAACTTAAATTATGAATGCTGTATGTGAATTGGCACCGCCCAGGTTACTACAGAACAAGCTAAACATGTCTTACCGTGGCAAAACCTCCTGGGTATTTCCCGAACACGAGCTGATAGGTCGATATTAGAAATTAGAAATGACCAATTTAGTTGTTTTACACATTATATGTTTATGTTTTTATGTTTATGTTATGTTTTTAACGACTAGATATACGAGGGTTGTCCCAAAAAGTCGTAGACAATGATTATAATTTTTAAACATACAACCAATACTAACCAAATTTTGCATAGTCATAATATATTCAATGTTCTTTAAAGTTGTACATTTTTAAATATAATCATATTGATGATTTTATTTCTTAAGTACTATGTAAAACATTGAACTTAAATTTGAATCAGTGAAATCAGAATCAAAATCTAATAAATAATATGTCAAAATTTCATATAAATAGACATTTATGTCTGGAAACAGACATTTGGTGTCATGATTTTCAAAGTGTTGTTGGAATTGAGTTTGATAATCAAAGTACTGAAAGTACTGAAAGCCGGGCTTAAGAACAGCACACAGGTGAAAAGAACAGGTTTCAGTTAAAGTATGAATGATATAAGGAATTATTAGATGCAGCGCATGAAAAAGTATCATTAAATTTTATATAAGAACAATAGGTTTAACTTTGATGAAGTATAAGGGTGATTTTATCTTTTTATTTTTGAGCTTTATATACTTGTTCTTTATTGTTATTGAGCATTTTTTCTCTTGCCTTATGCCATGGCGTCAGGCACTACTAAGGATCAATATTTCCTACATCCGAAGCTAAGAGGTCACAGTTAGCCAGCAAAATTTTGTGCATGCTGATTATCATCGAATTTTGTTACCTGCGTTTCAACAACAACAGTTAGCAGAAAAATGATCATATTACTGATACACTGAGGATGTATTTAAACATGCATACAATCGCAATATGTCGTCCCCAACTTTGTTCGGGACGACATAATGACTAGAAAGTCTGCTATTGCAAGCAAAAGCGTATGTTTCCCGAACTGGAGAATTTTCATTTTGTCATCAGTAATACTATGCCCATTAGCTAAGCTTGGACAACCATCAACTCGTATCAGTCCTTTCGGTACTTTGATTTTAAAATCGGAGCTAAGCGCATGTGCATGCATATGCAAGTTATTAATCCCATCCTGTTTGGTTCAAAACTAGAGTAGTTATAGCCATTTTAAGTTCTAGCCAATCAGATTGCAGTGCACATGCATGCACATGTTTTCATGATTATTGTTATATATCATATTGTAGTAATGCATGACTTGTCGTAATGCATGACTTATTTAAAATTTCAATGTATTTCATCATTTGGGTCAACATCCTGCCTTGAACAGGAAGTTGAACAGGATCCCATAAGCCGGCTATTGCTTTTGAGCAATAAGCCCGGCTAAAAATGACGTCGTCAAACGCTTAACCCGTGCACTGATATGTAATAAATTGTTTTGAATACGGTTTGTATAAATCAGAGACGGGGGAAAAAGTACATTACACATTAGATTTTAATCGGGAAATTATTTTTAAATGGCACGAGATTCAATGAGAGTTTTTCCTCTATACCGAAATTATTTACAACATGTAAAAAGTAGAGTACAGTTTGTTAATTATGGCACGCAGACAGTGGGGAACAATCTGGGCCACGAACGATGTCAAACAATGTATATTCTCTGCTACCTACAATGTATGGCAATCTTTCGACTAAATTTTGACTAAAATTTGAATCTGCTTAAAAAACAACAACAACATCAACAAAAAACCGGACAGTAGTGAATTTGAATAAGTCCCTTAGTCAAGAGTGGTCTTTCACTTTTAAAAAAAATTATTGAATTTTTACAGACGCGTGTGAAGCAGAAAAAGAGATCATGACGTTGTAAGAGACGTAAATTACGCTTGCTTTCGTGTGCCGATGTACACTTTCATGCTTTCTTTATTTTTTTTTTAAATTTTTTTATTAAATATGATATCATCATAAAATTTGAAATACATGATCATAAAATGTTACTTTTTGTTATCAGAAGAAAAGAAATTTAATTCAACAAAGAAAAAATAAACTGTTTTCCCTGTCTACGACTTTTTGGGACAACCCTCGTATATCAGGTTTCTTCAAATAAACCCGCCACGGAGTCTTCCACAGCTGTTTCATATTTGGATTTTTTTTTTCAAACAAGTTGACTTCAGCATTTCCATCGACAACCTCTGCTAATTCTGTAGAAGTATTTCTCTATCTCTTGTATATGATTTTTGTCTCTTATTGTCACTTATAATATAAGCAATATCATGCCCTATTTTCATGCTCAGTCCTTAAACCGAGGCAGGCTAACAACAGAGAGAGAGAGAGAGAGAGAGAGAGAGAGAGTAAGACACTATATTGTAGGGAATTGCATTGTCAGATTCGTTTAAAGACAAATTTTATACATTCTATTTATCTTTATATTTACCGTTTAATCAATCTATCCTGGGCTTTAATTTTAACTGACACTATTCTTTAAAAATGTTAGGGCTTTTTATGCATAAAAGCAGACTATTGATTTCTTCATCTACCTAATTAATACATAGGGCTCATAGAGGGTGTGAACAGACGAAAGTCTTTTTTCTCCTTTTACACACCTGATACCACCTGTAGATTAGGAATTTCCATATGAGTAAACTAAACTTAGTGTGTGCACAGATTTAATTATTCAGCTTTGGATTGCATTGAAGATCTGACCCGACAAATGTATTAAGAAGAAAATAAATCACAGAAAATATAAGTCTTCCTAGCTAGGTTCTTACGATAAAATCTTGTTTATTTTCTTCTTTTTTGCGTTCATGCAATTAACCGCTCACACATGAAGGATGCTTGATATTGATCACAGTGCATGTCATCCCACGACATGTCAAAGCGAACAGATAAGCCCATACATTCATCACCTTCCGATGAATCAGGCTTGCCAGGTCCCCAGTCACTGAACATCACTGCTTTAAATGTTGTTGACCATCTCCATCTGTGCTGTGAGTAGGCGTCTGTCCCTCCGATAAATGTGTTGCCTTTAACAAATCAAAATTATGTTTCTTTTTAAATGCGTCTAATTTGTCTAAGAATCTTTTTAAATGATTTCATTACAGATTGTGCTAATTGCACTCAATTTGAACCAAGAAGAAAAAAAGACTTTAGCAATTTGTTGGAAATTAAGACAAAAACCTAAATCAAAAATGTAGAATAAAATAATTTAGCAACTGTATTTACAAACAATGACCAAAAAGGTAAATCTATATTGTGTTTCATGAAATCCTCATACATGTACTTTACCAAAAATGATCTCACCATAAGAATTCTCCCTTGTGATGTTCTTTAGAAAGTTGTTTTCTTCTAATGTCTCTATTTCTGCTAATTTTGCCCCAAGTTCTAGACATTCAATCTGTTGGTAAAAATTCATTTCTTCTAAACCTACGTTTTTTTTTTTTTTTTTTTTTTTTTTTTTTTTTTTTTTTTTTTTTTTTTTTTTTGTTAATCGATGATATATATATGCAGGGAACTTCAAACATTTCGATATCATTAAATCAGTTGGGATATTACATTGTTATGTACGCGGGTTTTCAATGAATTGCGAGAATAGCAAAGTGTAGACTCTTTTTAAAAACAGAAATGGAATCAGTTGCGATAAGAGGAAGAAAACGGAAAGGTTTTTAGATAAATAACAAGAAAATTCTCGTTGAAGAATTTAACTTATTTGAAAGGAGCCAGTCAAAATGCAACCTATCGGCAAATTGTATTTGCAAACAAAGTAATGGTGTCGACAATAGATTTTGTTAAAATTGTTCGTAATAGAACGTGTTCCCCGTATTTCATAATAACACAGATTTCAGACACGTGATAGTAGCAACTGCTACGTAAATAGGAAAAGTTGATGATAGAAATTATTTATATAGAGGGCTCATTGCCGGAGTGACTGATCAACAGGAGATGTCTACCCCTCTTTGTCACCTTATCCAATTTTAGATTTTTCCTATGGTTTGCGTTTTTGGCTTGTTTAAAAAGTTGTACTGATTATCAGAATTTTCTATCAATATTATATCTTAACAGACACCATTTTCATTACAATATGTAGCAATTGTCCGATTTTTAAATCAGTGTTACAATATTAGTTATTCAATCATTTTTTACGTGTACTTACAATAATAATGTTTTTCATGTCATTTTGAAATGTATTCTTGTAATGAAAATTAAATCTTAAAACTATAAAACACAAGCTAGCATACATATTTCACAATATCGCTTACCGTTATAACTGTCTTTTAAATCTATTGTGTTAAATTAAATTTTATCTTTAAATTTGAAATGAAACGTAAAAACAATATCATGTTTTATCTGATGTCATCTTAAAGAAAACAAAAGGAACATGGGCCACATCTCTCACCTGAGAAATGTGGCTAGGAAAAAAGTAGAGAGAATGTTCTATCGTTAAAATGATAGATGTCCTACGGACCCGGTTTAACGATAGAATGCGTTCCGTGTATTCACAATGTACTGTATATACTCGCCTATAAGTCGGTTGTATTTTTTAGGTTAATTTGAAGGGATTTGCCAAAGACCCGCTTATAAGTCAGTATAACTTTTTGCTAGAATCGTTTGACATTTTAGATTAATGGACT
The DNA here is from genome assembly GCA_003671525.1 of Saccostrea glomerata. Taxonomy (NCBI): domain Eukaryota; kingdom Metazoa; phylum Mollusca; class Bivalvia; order Ostreida; family Ostreidae; genus Saccostrea; species Saccostrea glomerata. Next base: position 452,389 of record PRKT01000310.1, read on the forward strand.
GATGTTTTATAGGTATTTTTCGAAATAACGCCGATATTTAGTTTTAAATAATAAAAAAAAATGATTAATGCACAAAATAAAACCATTATAGTAAGTGAATACTTGTACTACATGATATTTATAATCTTTGAATGCATAAAAGATTATACATATATAGGCCTTGTTATCTTCACCAACAATGGAATGCTACATTTCACTTTACAGAAAACTACCAATATCTTTATGACTCGCCTATAAGTCAAACATACAGTTTTGGACTAAAATTTAACTCCCAAAATACCGACTTATAGGCGAGTATATACGGTAGCAAAGTAAACACGGGCGATAACTCGTATCAGTGCATTTACTATGAACAATCAAGAGAGTTCCGAACGTAAACATGGCGTGTAAATTTGAAGCGAGAAAAAACGTTGAGAAAATTAGTCGAATTTTTGTCTTTATTTAGACTAAACTTTAGGTTTAAATACTTACGCAGCCCCAAAAAGGTTTGTTATAATTATAAATAAAATTCGTCGAAAAACAACCATGCGAACTCATATACACGTTATAAAATTAATTTTGAAGTTATTTCCAGTGCAATCCTTTTGTATTCTTCAAAATCGTTTCGGAGCGATTCTGCAATTTTTTGCTACATTGCGAGTACATGGATGGTATTCTAACTATGGTGAGGGCTTGTCCCGAGACACAGTTAGATTATTCTAACTAGGAAAAAAACAGAAATCAGTTATTATTGAAAAGTTTAATCCCGATAATGGTCCCAACCAATCCGTAAAAGGGAGAGGGTATGATTTGAACAAACTTGAATCTACACTTCCTGAGGATGCTTCCCTATAAGTTTCATCTTCCGTGGCACAGTAGTTCTTGAGAAGATTTTTTAAAACACAACATCAAATTTTCACTATTTCTGAATTATCTCCCCTTGAATAAGAACATGGCCCTGAATTTGAACAAACTTGTATTCCCTTCACCTAAGGCTATTTTGTTCCATGTTTGGTTGAAATTGGCCCAGTGGTTCTTGAGAAGAAGTCGAAAATGTGAAAAGTTAACGAGAACAACGACGACAGACAACGAACAAATTTTGATCAGAAAAGCTCACTTGAGTCTTCGGCTCAGGTGAGCCAAAAAGGAAGAAAAAGTAACATTGGAATTCTGCCGTCTTCCTCTTAGAAAAAAAATGTTGAAGATGCTCTTTCACCAGCCAATAGCTGGTGTCATGATTATGCAATAAAAAGATAAAGAGTAAAAAAGTAACGAAATCAGAGAATACAGATTTAGAATCTTGTTAATGTAATTTGCGAATACCGGAAGAAAAGTAGTATCAGCATTTAAAAAAAAGGAAAAAGCCAAATTCTTCTTATATCAATCTGGAAATCAAATAAAAAGCATAGTTTAAAACATTTTTTTTTCAAGATGCCTTTTTCAAAAACATTGTACAAGAAACATCCATGCATGAACTGGAATAGATTGTTGAATTTCAATTTTCTAAATTCATTTTAATTCCAAGGAGCTAACGAAGGATGTTACCGGTTGGCAGGAGATGCTCACTCCCGCAAGGCACCTGATCCTACCTCTGATGTTTTAGAAGTCCGTATTTGCTCTGCTCCTATTTCGTATTGTTTAATGAACTTTGAGCTTGAATACTGTTCGTTATCTTAATATTTTTCATCTAATCCTAGATAAAAATGAAATGCTTCACTTTTATATCAGTTTGTAACGAATATTATTATACATCTTGTTTTATCATTGTTACCTGAGCGTCTAGCCATTTAATATATTTCTTGACATGTAGATACTGGGATTTCCCAAACACTTTCCAGGGAGAGGAACCTGTAATAAATGTTGAAGTTACTCAGATCACTTTGTTAAAATATCCTTTAGTCTTATAAAATACATGTACATGAACTTTATACGGAGAAATGATTTGCTGTTTATTCATGAGACTGCTCCCGTATGTTTTACTTCTTATTAATATTCATAAGATCCTGTATAAACTCGATATATATAGTTTTTATTTTAAAATTTCAAGCCCATTTTGCAAGCCATATTTATTTGGATAAAATTTTAGATGAATAACAGTTGACAATTCATGCTACCGTCTTTCTTAATAAAAAGGATGTAATACTGAAATAAGTAATTGCTGTTTTAAAATTAATAAAGGCTGCCACAACTCTTTATGAAATCATAAAACATATGTATTTTATAAAATTTGGCATTCCTCTGCACCTATTAGTCGGCGGAAAAACTCTGTCAACTTGCAATATACACTTATGTCACAGATGAAAGTGTACCCTTGGACATTTTGACAATTACTTTGGATATTTTTAATTCATAATTCTCAAATCTATTTTTTTTTAATATTGAGTTTTCATAATTTGTTTCAATCTGTCAAATTTATTTATTTTGAAATATTTAATTATCTTAATTAGCCATGAGTGATACGACCAAATGGACTGTGCTTTGTGTGACTTAATTATTGTTTATTTAAAATCATAATCTTTAACTCTACTTGTAAATCAAATTAACTCATGTCATATGTTACTCAAACTTATCAATTATCAATCTTGGCTATAAATACAAATTTTTGTTAACATTCGGAGAGTTGGAATCGGGACGCGCTTGTCCCTGATACTGTCCGACCCGACGAGAAATAAAGGTCTGCAAATCGTAAAGCGGCTTCATCTTCATTTACCAATAGTCCACCCTAGTGGCTTTACTGACAAGCCCACGCAGCTTACGCGAGGGTGTGATACTTACATGCAATCACCAAATATGAAAAATACCCTAGTAATGTGATATTTCCTTCAATAAAACAATATTATATCAATGGACTTAAAATACTGATATACAAAGAACTAAGGAAAATAAAAAGATAAATACGAATTCAGGTAACATTCTACCTTGAAAATTAAAATATAATTTATCAACTGCTTTAATTAAAAGAAATAAAGAAAATAAATAAATATAACATACAGAATTAAAATATAAAATAAATATAAAATAGTATTTTAATTATCATAATAGATTTACAATGAACATTAATACGCTTTGCTTGTATGTACAGTATTTTGATTTATATCGAATAACATTAACACATTCGATTTTTTTATCCCAATCGACAGATCAATATGCCATTTTGATTGGTCGACGCGCTGATTGGTTAATCTCTAATCCTGATTGACAGCTCTGTAAAGAAATACCGAACGCGCGTTCGCTTTCAGGGACCGCTACTGAATTTGGGGTTCGCTCTGTGGGTCCGTTTTGGGTTCGATCTGGGTCAGCAGTAGCGGACCCTGAGCGAACCCGAGGCATATCCAGAGAGGGAACCCGGGGTGCGCTCCGGGCTCGCTTTCTGTTACAATGTAGGTTGTGTCCGGTCGGTGCTGTATTAAGAAAAATCAACATTGATGAAAGAACTTTCAAAATGTAAGTACATGTATATTAAAATTGCGATTTATTGTGCGTTTTCTATGTAAACCTTGATCGAATCTGCTGCCATTATAGGTCTAATATGACCGATATGTACATGTAACTGAACAGACTGAACACCATTTCTCCACATGTCAAACATTTCCTTAAAAAAACAAAGGTTTCACGTTATGATATTGGGGTAAAAAAGGATCTTTTCATTTTAATTTTAGTCGAAAGCGAAATATATAAAGTTTCAAATTAACTAATTATCTTAAAATCAATGTTTTTGTAACACAATGTAAAATGCCGTGGTTTATAGTTGACCTGTTAAGTGTCAAATCTTCCTAAAGATCCTTGGAATTTAATTATTCTCAACTGATTGACAATACTTCTCAAATATATTATGCTGATTTTTTTTTCACTACTGTTAATACTTGAGTGAGAAGTTATGAAAGAGGCTTGGTAAAACACTTATGGAACCTGTCATATATCATTTTGATGGGGATTTTTATTTAGTTTTAGAATCCAGTACAGCTATTGTAGTTCAAATTCAGTTTGGTTGTTGGGAATATGATAAATATTTAATTTTTTACAGATGGTTTTGAAAAATTTCCACCTTAGAAAGGGAAGTACGAGTTCATATACGTTAAATTACCACTTTCAGAATGAAATCTGAGTTCCTCTAAAATGCAATCAAAGTGCAAAATAATGAGGATTACAAAGAAGAACCGTGTTATTATCTGCTTTGTATACAGCTTTATCTTAAGTTTTTTTTTTACTTTTGAATTATCAACGACAGAAGAATAGATGCATATATAAAACAAAAGAGACTATTTTGTGATCATGGGATCTTGTCAATTAGATAAAGACAAGTCATGCAGGTCAAATATTTTTTTTTTAAATCTGCCTTGAGATTATGGAGAACGTAGTAATGCATTAATGGTATTTTATGCCTGTTTATGTGTCTGGGTTTAATTTATTTTTGAACATTTAAAATGTGCTTTAAATCAATATTTATTTCTAGTTTCTCTATTTATTAGACTTATACTGTATACACTTTAAAAAAAATTAATGTAAAGTAATAAACATTCCTAAGGTCATCTTTTTTTTCAAATTCATTAGTCTTCAACGATGGACTGTAGCTTATCATTTTGATCTAGTATTAGTCCCTCTATCTGTGATCTTATCGTTCCAAAATAGTTCTATCGAACAAGCTTTCGTATGATAATTACTTAGTCAGGCTATATTACAAAACTATATCAAAGTTAATTTTACATAAAATAACAAATAAAAACATAATTCTCCTAAGACTTCCCTTTACTACTTTTTTGTCAGATACCAATAATTTATTACCAGCGGGAATAATTTAGCCATTCATGAAACAATTAATGGGTAAAAGATCACTCTGTTCTACTTGTCCTGAACAAACACATTTCTTAATAGGAGAATTATAGAAGAGCGAGAGAGAATCAGCCCGCTTCCTGACACAGCACTACAACTCGACAAACTTGAAACGTTTGTTCCGAAAGAACATTGGTAGTTGTTATATGACTGTCATTGTTATAAACATGTACAGAATCGGTCGACTTCTTGAAGGAATTGATGAGGTCTGGAAACAGAAACATAAGGATAATGCATGTTACACAAAGACTAACCATTCCCATTATAGTGATATTATTCTATGTCAAGCTTCTTGGAAATAAAAGCTGCTCAGCAATTTGAAACAAAATTATATGGATTGATAACATTCCATATGCATATTTAAATGGCTATGAACCACGTGTATGGAAAATAACCAAGCCACTCCCTAGCTTAATTTGAAGCAATTATGCTAAGTCAAGGACTATATGTACCCTTGTGGAAAACAAGTTCACCAGTACTACACTTACCCTGTTTGTTTTTTGTACCATTTTCAAGAACATAAAATGATCCTTACTCCAAGCCAAACAAGCTAATTCAGAGAATTCGTGTCCCCCGCTTAGGGATAAAAAGTCGGATCCCCCTGACTAAATTTATAGAATTATTAAATGTATACATGCATACCGTTAACAATTGCTTTTAAATAGTCTAACTTGTTTCTAATACTTCTAATGTTTAAGTGGAATATGTCAAGGACACTCTCGTGTGTGGGACAGGGATTGACCTCAATATCACCCGACAACAATAATTAAAAACAATCATACTGAACTGAAAGAAAAAAGTTACAGGCACCAATGATTTTATTACTTTTGTTAAGTCCTTAGAAAAGAACTTTTTGGGCATTTTGAGAATGTGTTCTAATAGCTTTCCAAAACTATATACAAAAGTGGAAGATATGTTTATACATCTACATGCTAGATAGAAGTTTCTCATAGCGGCACGATGCTGCATAAGCGTATTACCCATTATCCTTTATTGTTTTAAGGCATGATAATGTAGGGTTGGTACTCAGGCCGCATATAGGAAAAAATATAAGTATCAGATCAAAAAATAAAAGAATTTTTCGGAAAGAAGGTGGACAATCACATTTTGTTTTTGTAGCATAAATAAAGAAACGATGTAACAAAAAAGAAACAAATAAAAAAGTCACGAGAAAAACAGAAAAACGAATTGTTTGGGTGGCAGTAAAGGGCAAATAACATATGTACAATGAAAAATAGAGTGGATCATACCTGAACCCTAATAATATAGGACTGGATGCAAACAAAACTAAAGTACTTAACAAAAATAGTTCAAGACATGTTACATGTAAAGGCATAAACAGTCCACTATATCCGCAATTTTTATATGTAATAATAAAAAGGGGGATGGTAATAAATAGGCAGATTACGAGTGATGTAAGCATGTTAAACTCTAACATATAAGGGGTGTTAAGAAAGTTTGTTCCATGATGAAATATTTTCAAAAATTTCACAGTAGTGCTTAACTAAAGAGATTAATTTTCAAGTCTGACAAAATCACAAGAGTGTGCTTTAAATTTAAAGCAATTCATTTCTAGCAGAAAATTATAGAATTGTTCATCCATAGGAAAATATATAAAACATCTTTAAAGCACCCGAATGATAAAAATGCTGGTCATTTTGAGTAAAAGTAAACTCTAATTTACTTTTGTTTCTTCATAGCTTATCTTGCATCAGATAAGCTGATGAGAGAAGGTATAACAACGAAAGATTACTTTTCAACAGAACAGGTTTGTCATTTTGAAATTTTCCACAGATTTGATAACTTCTGCATAGTATTTGAAAGGATGTCCTGACTTGCGTGCTAAATATATGTCACAAATGTACGCCATCCCTGATTTTTTCTGAACAAAAATCATCTGTTTTAATACCTTCCCTCCCCTTATTGATTCAACAAAAGACAGTTAAAACCTTATTAGTAGAAGAATGGACTCTGTAAACATGCAATATCACAAATTGTAAATATCTTCTCATCGTGTTTCTTTTTGAAAATTAAAGAAAACATGTGGAACGAACTTTCTTAACACCCTTTATATGTTCAGCCATTTAAATCATCACTGAGGGTTGTACTTTGATCTCCGGTCACACCTTTATCACCGGTCATACCTTGATCTCCGGTAGGTCTAGAGGTCGATGAGTCAACCGGACTGGCCTGTGATGTGCAATCTCCTGAAACGGACTGCTTGAGAATTTCCGGTGACGAAGTAACACAGTCTTTATCAAATTTGTGAAGATACGCAACAGATGATATGAAAATTCCTATTCCTAAAGTCAGAAAAAATCCGAGTATTGACATAGAAACGCAAAGATTGGTACTCAGCTTGTAGGATTCTCCTCTCCTTAGGTCCTGAAAACAACCCATTTTCTCTTTTTAATTTGAAAAACAATCTTAAACGACTTTTTCTTTCGAAGAGGAACTTATGAAGAGTGTATGTGCTTGTAAAAACATCTAATTATTATAATTCTCTGAAGTAAGATGTCGGGCAAAACTATGCATTTGACGTAAGAATTTCCTGTAGTGTTTATATATATATAGGTGTACAAACAGTAGAAGATTATAATATAATAGGCATTGAAAAACTGTATAAGAATGACATTTACCGCAAATGTAGAGAAAATCTTTGGAAGAAAAAGTTAAACACTTATATACCATTTGGTATTAACAAAAGGGAACACTTCTGTCTTTGAATTGGATTTATGAACATTTGTGTGACATTGTGATACTTATTGTTACAGATATGCTTTTATATATACTTTAAAATCATCTTTTTAATATACCCCGTATTCTAGTATTTTATTCTGTATGATAAAAATTTGGATACACAAGTACAATTTTTGCTCTCACAATATTTTCAGATGTTTTTGGCGCAATTTTATTGCATGACGTTGCCTCTCAATTTCAATGTTCATTGTGACGTCATAATACTGTTGAGTTGCTATGCATTCAAATAAACACGACTGATGAAGGCCGGTAACACGGTTGAAATGTTTCGAAAAGTGTTTTAAAGTTTTATATTTACATTTGCTGATGTCTTTCCTTATATGACAATACAAATTAAATTGACATTCAATTTTCAATGACATGCAGTCGGTCACATGATCAGACTTAAAGCAAATAGCGCGAGACATTTGGAAAATCTAGATTGTGACGTCATATGACGTCGTTATGTTGAATTTTAATAACAAAGTCTAAATAGTACATTTTTCTTTGTAATGTGAATAGAAATAAAAATATAAATATAAGAAATAAAATATCATATTTTAGAGTGTCATTGGGATATGACATGAAGTCGGTACATGATCAAATTAACTATAACGCCCTTCGGGCGTTAAAGAATTTGATCACGTGACCGACTTCATGTCATATCCCAATGACACTCTAAAAATGATATTTTATTTCTTAATTATTGTATTGACAAAAAGAGACTTTGGATATATATATTTATCATATACTTAGTAGTAAATACACCGATTCTGCACGGTGTGATACGGGTGATGTCACAATACCCCATATCACGGACGGGTCCGAAAAGCCATATCACGTATCGGACCGGCGGGCCGAAAATCCATATCAAACCGGAAGTAACGTTTATATTATGTTTAAAAGTTAATTTACTTGATTTTATTTGAATATTCATATAAAATAATTCTTTAATGACATTTGTGGTCTTAATTTTTTTTCCAGTTACCTAAAATTCGCTCTATTAAATTTTAAAGAAAAATGTCACTAACAAGCACAAACATTCTTCAACGACCATATGTGAACTCGCATATTAAGTATTTTAAACATATGATAAATAGTTATATATATATATATATATATATATATATATATATATATATATATATATTGAAGCGAATAAAAAACGCCAATATGAATGCATAGATTTCATTTCTTATTCTTTATTATGTGCATAGAAGATTCTTTTCATATAGAATATTTATTAGACTGTATTGATGTTTGTACAAGCCAGACAACAAAAGTCTTTCATTTCACAATTCTGAATACAATCATTCAGTATTTTTCAATCTGAATCAGATGATTTCGCGAGACGTTCACTGCTTAGGCCATGCCAAGGCTTGATATGTTATTGAAAAAAGGTGATAAAAGGGTACATGTAAGTAGTTAACTTGGTCATGAAAAAATTTAAACAATTCAATGAAAGTATGATGTTTCAATTGGTGTATAACAATTTACTATAATTTTTATTGGGCTTTGTGTGCATACACGTACTAAGTAATTCAAAGTACGAATTTCCTCTAAATTGACGGAAGCTACAAATGCAAGCAAATTTAAAGAATTGTGGTCCCCTGCTTTCGGTGTCCTTGTGAATGAGATGTCATTTTTTTATGACATACATGATTGTACAGTGTATTGTGTCAAATATGAACACCCTATCGTATGTCATTTAGAATTTATCGCGAAAGGTGATTTTTTTGAAAATTATGTCAATCGTGAAGGTCAATGTCAAGGGGTTCAGAATCATAGCATGCTCGAAAATATCTTTCTCAGGTAATGCACACTTATTAAAGCCATATCTCTTCTCAAACAAAAGTTAAACGGAAAAATTAACATTTTTGAAAAATTGGTAAAACTTCAAGGTCACGAGATCAAAAATCATAGTGTATTTTGAATGGTCTTGTCACAGGTAATATACTTGAATAATATTTTTTTTTCAAAGTAGGTAAAACCACTAGGTCATTGGGGTCACGGGGTCAAAAGTCATAGTTTATTTAGAAAGATCTAGTCACAGGTAATAGCGAGCGCAGCGAGCGTCGCGAAGCGACGCTCGTAACTGCGAGCTCTAACGACAACGCCTGGGCGAAGAGAAAATTCGGACTACTGCACATTCATTCTTTAGAATTTTTTGCTGCAGTAATTTTGACCCACAATGCATCACTTAGCAAAGTTGCGTTCTCGCGAGAATAACGGCAAATGTTCAACAAAAAGTTTACTCGCCTTGATTAAATGGATACATATTGAAGATGAATTGTAAACGTAACTTTTTTCATTAACTTTCAGCACTGTTAAGTTTTTTCTTGGTATTTGTAACTTACATCCGACGTCATGTGACGTCAGAGTCTAGACGCACCAAATGCCACGTGTGGTTTGATGAGCCCGATCTAAATTAAAACAATAGAAGAGTTTGCGCTCGCTCTAACGGTCGCACCGTCAACATATTATACATACAATCATCTAATTAAAAAGCCCTCTCTCTACTCATTCAAAAGATATGACTAAGATTAAAGTTTTCGTGTCCGACGGAAAGACTGACAGACGAATGAGACGCTTTTGCGACAACGGGGGACAAAAACTTTAATATTAAATGTGAGGAACATATTTTGACTCATTCTCTCGGTCACTATGCCCTGCGATGTAAAATCTCCTGGATCGAACTCCTTTAGAATTTCCGGTGGCGAACTAAAACAGTCTCTATCAAATATGTTTAAATATTGTTAAATGTAAAATAAATTTTAAAAATTTTGAATCATCTTTAAATACACTTAAAACTTGTTAAAATAAAGATCCTGACACTTTCAGGCAAGAAAAACCACGTTCAAAAAAGACGTACCACACCTATGTACATAAACTCTATACATGTACCCTGTTTGTTTTTGTAAACATTTCATATTTGGCGATCAGTTAAGATGTTAATCTCGTTGAAAATAAGTACATTATATAATTTTGTTGATCACGTAAGTCTTAATTTAGTAATATATAATTCGTTGGTATTTACATCTCATAAAGTTTAGCGTGTTTATCAATCTATGTGGAAACTTAAACTTAACCTAACACTTACACAATATTATCCGGAGTCAACATTTTTCACAGAACTCAATCTAATGATAGAAGCACTGAAAACATTTGTCTAATAATATCAATCTGTTATAGAAACGGAAGGTAACAAAGACCAAAATATTAAGACAGGTTTTAGTAATTCAGCTCAACACTTTTGATTTTAAATTAATTTAAAAAAAAACACATCAGTCAATTAGCCTTATGGTACCTTTACGAGGACCCGATTCTCTAGCCTTCTCTCTACCCATTCAAAAGATATGACTAAGGTTAAAGTTTTCGTGACAGTGGAAAAGCCTGACAGACGGTCAGGCGAATGAGATTTAATTTCCCCTTGCTTTCGCGAAAACGGGGGACAAAATTTTTTTTTTATATTTTATGTGAAGAACATACTTTGACTCATTCTCTCGGTCACTATGCCCTGCGATGTGGAATCTACTGAATCGGACTCCTTGAGAATTTCCGGTGACAAACTACGTAGGGATAATAAGGAAGCATACAAAACTAGTGCTAATTGTAACGGGGACCGTTACAGATGTTCCCCAAACGCTCCCCAACTCCTTTTTGGTGCCATATTCCCTGTAAGCTTCATTAAATAAGACAAACTCTGTGCATTTTGACTTTAACAACGTTTTCTCATAAGGATACCAATTATATTCAAATTTTAGCATTGCACCCGTGCGCATGTGAATGCATGTCCGTTATGATCATATCATCTTGTCTACACTATCTACATATTTTAATATACAATGTATTAAAGCATTCAGTCCAAAAGTATGAAAAATCACTCTTTCAAGTGTATTTTTCATTTCACTCGTTCCAAATTAATGCACGTGCGTGCACGTGCATGATGACCATACCTTCTTGTAGGAGTCCCTTACATCTATCTATATTCTAAATCCCATCCTGTTTGGTTGAAAAACAAGGGAGTTATAGCCATTTCAAGTTTAAGCCAATCAGATTGTAGCACACGTGCATGCGCGTGATTTCATGATTTTTTTCTATATCATATTGTAGGATGTCCTAATGCATGACAATGTTTTAAATTTCAAAGCATTTCGTCAAAAAACAAAGTAGATTTAGCCATTTAAAATTTCAGCCAATCAGATTTCAGGACGCGGTCATGCGCATGCTTTCATGAAAATTCTTATATATCATGCTGTAGATCTTCAAAATGTAGGTCTATGTTCAAAATTTCAAAGGATTATGCCAAGAAACAAGAAAGATATAGAGACTTTAGTTTCAGCCAATCAGAGCGAAGCACACGTGCATGCGCGTGCGATCTTGCTATTTTGACCATGTCATCTTGTGCATACTACTTATATATACTTATAAAATGAGTTTCAAAGCATTTCATCAATAATTTTAATAGTTACGTCTGTATCAATTATGTTGGACATTTCTCGTGTTGCACGTGCGAGCTCTTGCAAGCACATGTGCATGCACATGCTTTCATGAAAAATCTTATATTACAGGCTGTAGATCTCCCTAATGTATGACTATGCTCAAAATTTCAAATGATTTTATCAATAAACAAAAAAGATATTGAGACTTTAGTTTCAGCCAATCAGAGCGAAGCACACGTGCATGCGCGTGCGATCTTGCTATTTTGACCACGTCATCTTGTGCATATTACTAATATATCCTTACATTATAAGTTTCAAAACATTTCGTCACAAAATAGAGAAGTTACGGTTATATCCATTATATATTGGTCATTTTAAGTTTTGCACGTGCGCGCTCTTGCAAGCACGTGCGCGCAAAATGACCTTGATTCCGCAAATCTACATAACATGCCTACTTACCCTAAAAAGGTTTCACCTAAGTCGGATGTGTAGTTTACAAGATCACTCGCGGACAAAATTTTCCCAGGAAGAACAAGATGTGTTTGTGAAACACTATGCGCCCGGCATCAACAAAGTTCGAAAAAGCTATTTTTAGTATATAGGTCACAGTCAAGGTCACAAGGTCATTGACCTTGGTGTTGTTTGTAAGAACTTAATTAGTGGGGTATGCATACTAAATATGAAGTCCCTATCTCCTATGGTTCAAAAGTTATGGCAAAAAGTGGAATAACCTATTTTTAGCATATAGGTCACAGTCAAGGTCACATGGTCATTGACCTTGGTGTTGTTTGAAAGAACTTTATTAGTGGAGTATGCATACTAAATATGAAGTCCCTATCTCTTATGGTTCAAAAGTTATGGCAAAAAGTGGAAAAAAGCTATTTTTAGCATATAGGTCACAGTGAAGGTCACAAGGTCATTGACCTTGATGTCATTTCAAAGAACTTTATTAGAGGAGTATGCATACTAATTATGAAGTCTCTATCTCTTCTGGTTGAAAAGTTATGACAAACAGTTGAAAAACCTATTTTTAGCATATAGGTCACATTCAAGGTCACAAGGTCATTGACCTTGATGTCATTTGAAAGAACTTTATTAGAGGAGTATGCATACCAAATATGAAGTCTCTACCTCTTACGGTTCAAAAGTTTTGGCCAAGGTTAAAGTTGACAACAGACAAACAGACAAACAGATAAACAGACAAACAGACAAACAGACAAACAGACAGGACAAAAACAATATGCGCCCCGAAAAAATTCGGGCGCATAAAAATAATAATAATAATAAGAATAATAATAACTAGTGCTAATTGTAACGGGGACCGTTACAGATGTTCCCCAAACGCTCCCCATCTTCCGTTTTGATACCTTCACTAAACTACCTACAAACTTCACTAAAGATGTGCAACACTTTTTTATATTTAATACAATTTATATATTTTAAGAAGTATTTTAATGGCAAACAAGGGCGTTCCATGTGAATAGAAATATTTAGAAAAGGCAGTTTTCCTATTTCAAGAAATTTAAAAAAGCACTCAGACTCAGTACAATGCGAGTCGCAATATTTAGAAAAGACCCTCTTCTCGGTAAACAAAAGACACCCGGCGTATCATGTGAATGGTTGTATTTAGAGGGTTCGTATATGGGAGAAAATTTATTCACAAAGATTTTTTTTAAATAAAAAAAACCCACTCACACGGCGGACCATGTGAATGGCAATGTTCAGACATCACTGCTAACTTTGACACAAGTAAACTATATATATGTATTCAGAAAAGATTGTTTTCCTTTTAATAAAAAAAACACCACTCACATGGCGGACCATGTGAATGGCAATGTTAAGACATCACTGTTAGAAACAGACTGAAGGAGTTGTAAGTCTGTTTGTTGCAATGGTTCTCCCCGCAATCGGACTCTTAGACGATTTAACATTTCGGCAAACTTTACATCTTCCTTTTGACGCATGATCTCCGACAGGCTGGCAATTTGGAATAATGGATTCCAGAGATCTAAAATTATGGAATCTTTTAGCTTGTACAGAGGAGATGCCTTCACTGGAGGAAGCTGGTAGAAATCGCCAACAGCTAAAATTGCAACATTTCCAAACACCTTCTTAGATTGTTTAATTTGGGTCAGCCTGCCATGGATGTATGTTAGAAGTTTGTGGTCTACCATCGAAATTTCGTCAATGATAAGGAGTTTTAAGTGCTCATATTTTGCTCTTAGCGAGTTTAGGATGTTTTCCCCCAAAGGCGTGTATGGGAGTTTAATATTTTTGCTAATCCCAAATGCTGAATGCAAAGTCATACCGCCTATGTTGAATGCAGCTGTTCCAGTTGGTGCTGTTATAAGCACCGATAAAGCATCAGGTGTTTCAAGTGTTTTGGATAGAATTCTGTTTGTTTCGTGATATATGCATTTTATGAGATGCGATTTTCCTGTTCCTGCTCCTCCGGTTAGAAACAGATGAAAGGGATCAGGAGACTTTTTCCATGCTACTTCAAATACCCATTCTCTTACTTTGTAGAATACTTGTTGTTGAATCAAATTCATTTTTCTTAATGAATCTTGTATTTTGGTAGGAGAAATTTTAGGTTTCTGATATTGTATGATTCCAGCTTGGGTAGATGTAGACGATTTTTTAGAAATCGCCAGAAGTTCGATATCTGGAGATATGTCCTCGTCCTCGTTATTAACTTTGCTTGTATTTTTCTCCTGCAGTGTGAGTCTTTCTGCTTCACATTCAGGGGCTACTGCTGCCCATGCATCCTCTCCGATGCGGCCCTCCTGTACATCATCCCATGCTTTCTCTAAATTATCAGCATTCCTCTCAAAGCGAGCTCTGTTTTCATTAATGATGTTCAATACGGATCTTTTTCCGATTTTTCCATTGAAAATGTAATGTTCAAAATTGAAGAATTCTTCAGGTTTGATTATTACAGTTCTGTGTGGTAGGTACAGTTGAAGCAATGTCAGGAAGTAATCATTTTCCTGCTTCAAGCGATTGAATCGGGGGTAGCGGATGACAGCTTGTTTTCCTTTCTTTCTTTCTTTTATGTACCCTAGTCCATTATTCAGTTCATAGTGCAATAGCTGTGCACCTTTTTTGGAAGAAGTTGGAGGTCTAGAGGCTGGATAGAGAGAGTAATATGAGCAGAACTCTGCCAAACATTGTTCATCAAATGGTTGTCCAATTGGTCGAGCGTAATATTTGTCAATGATGGAGGACATCCATATATTTTCACTGTTTCCTTTTCGTGATTTCAGTATGTTCAAAGGAAGACTCATCTTAATTGCATTGCTTCCTGTGGGAATGAATACAACTTCTCTTGAGCATTCTTTCAAATGCATGCTGCAAACTCTGAAAACAGCTTCCTGTGCAGACACTTCTCTGTTTTGGACGTAAACCTGAGCAATGTGTTTCATTGCAGTAGCCGCATCCTTGTTGCCCTCTCGTGCTTCTTTTTGTGCATTTCCTATAAGTTCGCCGACTTCGGCTTCTGCTTTGCTGATATATGATAGTATATAAGCTACACATGAGTAAGGGTCCATAACATATTGAATGTCCATGTTTGCATTCCATGCACGCAGTAAAGTTGGATTGTAATTGTTAACCCAACCATCTTCTACGTTTCTTTTGTAATATATCGTGTTTTTCTTCGTATTTGCAGACAGACTTTCCTTGAATTTGGCGTAAGTAATATTACAAGCAAGTAGAATGTCATCAAATGTTAAGTTAGATTCTGTTGAGTTGATTATTCTCCATATATCTTTAACAATTTGTTTTGGAGATCTCTCGGCACCAGATTTACATAGGTGTTCAATTTCCTGAAGTGTTGGCATGTTAGTGGTTTGATTTTTTTCTCTCTCCTTGTTTTCATTGTCTTCCTCTGTGACTTTTACAAGAAACGTTTTGCGTATTGGAGGCCTAGGGAAATTAAATCGACATGTCGTTGAGTTCTTCTTGCATGACTTTGTGTGTGTCTTACTGTGAACCTGTACAGCATTAACAATATCATGGAGTTCAGGATCGCTTTTCTCATTTGGCATGGAACATGATACATATTTATCAACAAAAGTACAGATTTCTTTCTCTGTGTTTTCGTTTAATTTAGGTGCATTCCTGACCCACAATAAACAATGGATATGTGGAGAGCCGCGCTGCTGAAACTCTGTTCGGTAGAAGAAATCCACTACGTCTCCGACTGGTTGTGAAGGGGACATAATTAAGTCTGTGAAAAGTCTTTGCACACGGTTATTAAATAATCGGGCACACATCACAGGGTTTTCCCTTATAAGGTGGCATTTTTCTGTCCATTCTATATCTCCAGGTGATCTTGGGTCTTCCGGGTCTTTTAATGCATTGATTGTTTCATCCCATCTAGTTTCACCAGCGGAAAACGTTATAAACCATGTCGGGATTCCTAACTGCCGAATCATGGCGTATAGATCTTTCATTGTTCTTTGCCAATATGGAGGCGATCCGCGTACTGGTTGTAAGAAACGAAAACCAGCATCTGATTTAAGAATTTTCTGTAAATCATTAGCATTAGTAAGCATTGACGCCGTTACTTTACCTCCATCATTTGTATTTCCTTTCCCTTTCCGTAAGGCTATAGATATGTTTGATCGAATGTTTGACATTTCAATCATGAATTGAGCAAAGAAGATAAACTGATTATCTTTTGCGAATCTTTTGTCGGCGCAAAATAAGCGGGCATTGAAGTATTTTGTAGGGGACAGTTTTATAGGTCGATCTTCAAAGTATCCGAATTTGCCATCTGGATAAAGGTTTGGAAAAGCCATTGCATCCGCTCCTTTTTCCTGGAAGATACTTTGCGGTGTTTGATTTTCACCGGGCGCAATGCAAAAAACTTTGTTCTCTGTGTCTAGATACTCTTGTCCTATATCAACAGGCTGAGAACACGTTTCTACTGGTTGTGTGTGCATTGTCAAATTCTCCTGTTCTGAACTTTCATTTTCTTCATCCGAAGAATTTTCTTGTTCGTCTACTTTAACTAAATCTGAATCGGTTTCTGGGTCAAACCAACTGTCACTGAGTGCTATATTTGAATACCATGGGTTATTTCTTTTCAGGAACTCTATTGCTTCTTTTACCTTTTCTGGTCTTACCCATTCGTACTGGTAATGTCCTTTGTATGACAGTTTTCTTTTAAGTTTAACTTTGACCATCTGAGCTTCATTAATAGTTCTAGGCAGAGAAGTCGTGACACTGCTGATGTTCGATGGGACGTTTACAACTTGTCCTTTGACACCTTTTTGTCCACCTTTTGGAAGTGAGAGGAGTTTCATAAAAGGAATTCGAAGAGCAACAAGTTGTCTTTCGAGGTGGTTTAAAATTTTTAGCTCCTCAGGCACGATAGTAAGCTGTAATCCATTTTCGAGAGCTTGCGGTGGCATGTTACCTGCACTTAGATGTCTATCACATGTATGGCATATCCACTCCTTCGACTCGAAAATATACTGTCCACTCAGACACTTTGTGACATTATTTGAGAATTTGCCATTTAAATACTTGGAGCGGTTGCAGATCTTTACTTGAGATTTGTAAAGCGTCCTTGCACACACTGTACACGGATATGTTGGGATTTTCTTGATGTTTTTAGTGAATGTTTGCAATGCAACATGAAGATTTTTACGTCTCTGATTCACATCTTCTTTTTTCTTAGCTTGAATGGTTGGGTTCTTGTGATATTGTTGGAAGAGTAGCCGTTTCAGTTTATGGCGAAATAGAGAATTTGATGCATACCGTTTTATCGAGGACGCTTTTACCTTTTGCTTAAAGATAGTATTAGATCTGTACTTCTTGAATGAGTAGTATAGAACACATTTCTTGAAGTTCAAATTCTCGCTGTATTTTTTCTTCGATGCTGATTTAACATGTTGCCGAAATGCGTCGTTTTCTTTGTACTTCTGTTTAGAAGCAGCTTTTTTACGGTCTTGATATATTAGGTTCTCTTTGTATTTCTTCTTCGAAGCTGCCTTTAACCGCTGTTGAAACTTTATGTTCTCTTTGTATTTTTGCTTCGAAGCAGCTTTTGTTTGCTGTTGAAACTGTAAGTTTTCTTTGTATTTTTGCTTCGAAGCAGCTTTTGTTTGCTGTTGAAACTGTAAGTTTTCTTTGTATTTCTGCTTCGAGGCAGCTTTTGTTTGCTGTTGAAACTGTAAGTTTTCTTTGTATTTCTGCTTCGAAGCAGCTTTTGTTTGCTGTTGAAACTGTAAGTTTCCTTTGTATTTCTGCTTCGAAGCAGCTTTTGTTTGCTGTTGAAATTGTAAGTTTTCTTTGTATTTCTGCTTCGAAGCAACTTTTATTCGCTGTTGAAATTGTAAGTCTTCTTTGTATTTCTGCTTCGAAGCTGCTTTTCTTCGCTGTTGAAACTGTTTGTCCTCTTTATATTTCTCTTTAGAAGCTGCATTTTTATGCTGTTGGAATATTTTATCTTCTTTGTATTTCTTCCTTAATCTTTCTTTTTTACACCGTTGCAGTCCTTGGTCTGAAGAATATTTCATATTTTCTTTCTTCCTATACTCTTCCTTGTTTTTAGCATACATTTCTTTTTTCTTGAGAGCCGTTGGATTTTCTTTTTGAACATTTAGAACAACATCATAGTGATTCAAATTTCGATGGTAAAGGTATATTCCATCTGTTACATCGGATTGTGAAGGACTGTGTTTCATCCATTTCCAATGCGGTCCATATTTGGAATACACATATATATCAACTTTAAGCATATCAGCTGCAGTGAAAATTTCTGTTTCAGTCGCCCATATTCTTTCGCAGCGCATTGATGTATTTGATAAATATGCGTCTACATTTCCACAGTACTTGTTCGGAAGAGCGCTGCTTAATTCATCCTGATGCGCAAGGAGATGATTGCAAATTTGTGATCTAACTTCAGAATGGTATTCTTCTGAACCTGTTATTATATATGACAAGGCACTAAAAAAACAGTTTCCATCAGGTTTTGTTTCGTGTAGCAGTGCTGGATATCCTAATTCTGTACATGGTTTCTCATTTTCAAACGGACTGCCTATGTTGTCTAGTTTAAACTTTTGTGCAGTTTGTAATCTCCAAGGTTCATTGACTGGATTATATATCAAGTAGGGTCTTATTTCATCTCGCTTTAATCGTTTTCTTCTTCTGTCTTTATCTCTTTTTTCCCGACTTGAAAGGGATCGTTTTCGTTTGGCCATAACTGTACTTTCATTGCCCGTGATTAGCTTGATTTAGGCCTGAAAAGATAGTTTTATTGTATTTTCACAGTCTATAATAGGAGGTATACAAGTACATACTTTTATACCTCCTTGGGAGCTCTTTATAAATTTTCTAAAATTTGGAATGTAGATAATTCAGAATATTTTTTGAACTTGTAAAAAATAATCTCATGATTTGTAAATTCATAGAGAGCTCCTGTGAATTTAACAATCTATATATATGTGTACAGATACAAAAAAACAAGATACCAAGTATATGGCTGTCTGCCGCCACACATTGACTATTTTTAACCTTTTAATCTTAGTTTTGATTAATCATTATATATTTAATTTCTTTGCAGGCACTCTAGTGAAGGTGTGACGCCCAGCACCGCGACGAGGACGCCAGCCATTTTCAAGCCATGTGTTTTCGTCTATTTATGTCATCATTTTTTTTTTTTTTAATTTTAGAGTGTTTCCTCAGTTCATTTTTGTGTAAAATCTAAATTTTGGATATTTCTTTGTAATAAACCCACATGGCTTGAAGGTGCCATATTTTTTTTTTATTTATCATGACAATGAATGTACAAATACAATATTATTTGGCAAGAAAAAAACGTGTTTGCATTGTAAAAAGACAGTACATATTTGTGATACAAGTGAAGACGTCATTATCATGGTTACTAACATAGTTGACATGTTATTAATTACAAAACTAGATATAGATATTATCTTAGGTATAGTTTTCAGGCATCTCGAAATCAACTTTATCACTCTTTTTTTCTGGCACCAACAGAGCACTGTTTCACTGTGCATTATTCAGTTCGATTAAAGTTTATGTACAAGAACGTGGTATTTCCCCTTAGATATGTTTTTCCGACAGTTCTGTAGTTTTGCAATTTTTCTCGAGAGTCGATCAAGTGCTTGTTTCTTTACATCTTAGAATCGGCTTTTGCAGTTTCCATTTGTGTCACCACTGGACTATTAATGTCAACAACTCCTTTGGAGTTCAAAGCCCCATTGCTCTCAACCTCCTCTGTCACCCCGGTAACACTGATGTCAACATCCTCAATCCAGCTTGTGTCTATTTCACTTTCTAAATCTCGGCACTTTTCTACTAGGATTGCTGAATTACTTTCAAGCTTTCTATTCTTGCATTTCCCTTTCAGAATCATGTAATTTTCGTTTTAGGTTAGCTTCTTCTTTTTTAGTGGCAGAAAGCTTTATTTCTAGTTCATGGTGATGTTCTCTAATGACTTTCACATCCTGCTGAACTTGACTCGTTATTGAATCGACAAATTTTAGGTGCTCCTCCGATAACTTGTCTTCCTGGCGCATTTTGAAACAAAGGCCAACCAACTGCAGAAGTGACGTATCAATTGAGTCATGTTGAGTTTTTCGTCAATTTATTATTTTAAAATGCATCCACAATAATACTTCTATGTATTCAAATGAATACTGTCTATTTTTCTTCGTGTGACCATAATTAATATACACGTAAGTAGTACTTGCTTTAACAGCATTAGTTTTTTTTTTAACCAAACAAGGTACATGTATATGGCTATTTGCCACCACACATTGACTATTTTAGCCATATTAATCTATTTCCTTAAATAATTTTCAGCAAAAATAATTTTTTTCTTGCAGGCAGGTAAGTGAAGGTGTGGCGCCCGGCACCGCGACGGGGACGCTAGCCTTTTTTTCAAGCCATGTGTATTCCCCAAATAGCTGTATTTTCCTTCCCATTGATTTCTGATATATACTGTGTAGAAATTTGTTTAAGAGGAATTTTTATCATCCTTTAGATTTAATGGTTGATAAAGGCCTACCACATGGCTTGAAGGTGCCATGTACAAATTTTTGTTTAATATTGGTCCTGACGAGGACCATTTATGTAATCTTAAAAATTGCGACCACATCTTTGAAGCCCAGGCCGCGTTTGGGCTCAATTTATGCATATGTTATTGGCGATCACATGTTTGAAGCCCGGATCGCGGTCGAGCTTTTGTTTGTACATCTTTCGGGGTAATCTGCGACCACATCTTTTAAGCCCGGGCCGCGGTCGAGCTCATGTTGCATGTATTTTTCTCTTGGTAAAGCTTGCAGTGACAATGCATTTTTTGCTTTTTATATCCACCCCTCCGGTAACCGTGACCAATGTGTGCTCCTAACTAAGCACAGGCCCGTCCAGCTTGAGAGATAAACTTACCAACAGTCTCAAACTCTCCCCAGGCGGACCCTCGCAAACACAATGTAGTGCATGCGGCAGAGAAAGCTCCTTGGTACTTACTCTGGATGAAAACAATCAGGAGCTCGAGGGGGTTGAGCATGCACTGAATGTCTTCAATGTGTGTCCTGAACACCAGCGTTTATTGCCCGTCTCATTTTACAATGTTTTGCATAGTATTGTGGCTTTTTTGCTTGTACTCTTTGATTGCGACCACATTTTAACGCCTGGGTCGCGGTTGAGCTTATGTTGCATTTTAAGATTACATAAATGGTCCTTTAAAGGACCAATATTAAACAAAAATTGGTACATGGCACCTTCAAGCCATGTGGTAGGTCTTTATCAACCATTAAATCTAACAAATGATAAAAAAAATTCTGGAAAACAAATTTCTGCTTAGTATATATCAGAAATCAATGGGAAGGAAATACAGCTATTATGGGAATACACATGGCTTGAAAAAAAGGCTAGCGTCCCCGTCGCGGTGCCGGGCGCCACACCTTCACTTACCTGCCTGCAAGAAAAAAATTATTTTAGCTGAAAATTATTCAAGGAAAGAGATTGATATGGCTAAAAAGTCAATGTGTGGTGGCAAATAGCCATATACATGTACCTTGTTTGGTTAAAAAAAAACCTATTGCTGTTAAAGCAAGTACTACTTATATAATGGTCACATGGAGAAAAAAATTAGCATATGGATGTTCTTTTCAGAACATGAACTCAATTGATGCTTCACTTCTGCAGTTGGTTGGTCTTTGTTTCAAAATGCGCCAAGAAGACAAGTTATCGGAGGAGCACCTAAAACTTGTCGATTCTATTACGAGTCAAGTTCAGCAGGATGTGAAAGTCATTAGAGAGTATCACCATGAAATAGAACTAAAGCTTTCTGCCACTAAAAAAGAAGAAGCCATCCTAAAAAAAAAATACATGAGTCTGAAAGAGAAATACAAAAACTGAAAGAAAAGAATAGAAAACTTGAAAGTCATTCAGCAGATCTCAAGGAAAAGTGTCGAGAATTAGAAAGTGAACTCGACACAAGCTGGATTGAGGATGTTGACATCAGTGCTACCGGGGTTACAGAGGAGGCTGAGAGCAGTCAGGCTTTGAATTCAAAACTTGTTGACATTAATAGTCCTGTGGTGACACTAATGGAAACTGCAAAAGACGATTCTAAGATGTAAAGAAACATGCATTCGATCGACTCTCGAGAAAAATTTGCAAAACCAAAGAACTGTAGAAAAAACATATATTTTCAAAGGGGAAATCTTGTTAATAAACTTTAATCGAACTGAATAATGGACAGTGACAACAGTGCTCTGTTGGTGCCAGAAAAAAAGTGATAAAAATTGATGTTGAGATGCCTGAAACTGACGAAGTTTGTACAGTAGAGTTATATTTGTTTTTGTCACTTGCAGATAATATCAAGTTTTGTAATTAATTACAAGTCATATATGTTAGTATCCATGATAATGACTGATTTACTTGTATCACAAATATGCCATGTCGTTTAACAATGCAGACACTTTTTTCTTGCCAACTGATACTGTATTTGTACATTCATTGTCATGATAATAAAAAAAATATGGCACCTTCAAGCCATGTGGGTTTATTACAAAGAAGTTTTCGAAATTTAGATTTAACAAAAAATTGAACTGGAAAAACACTCTAAAATAAAAAAACAATGATGACATAAATAGACGAAAACACATGGCTTGAAAATGGCTGGCGTCCTCGTCGCGGTGCTGGGCGTCACACCTTCACTAGAATGCCTTCAAAGAAATTAAATATATAATTATTAATCAAAACTTAAATTAAAAGGTTGAAAATAGTCAATGTGTGGCGGCAGACAGCCATATACTTGGTATGTTGTATTGTTTGTATCTGTACACATAGATGGATATAGTTTGTTAAATTCACAGGAGCTCTCTATGAATTCACAAACCATGCGATTCTTTTTTACAAATTCAAATATATTCCGAGTTAATTATCTACATTCCAAATTTTAGGAAATTTATAAAGAGCTCCCAAGGAGGTATAAAAGTATGTACTAATGTACCTCCTATCATAGACTGTGAAAATACAATAAAACTATCTTTTCAGGCCTAAATCAACCTAATCACCGGCAATGAAAGTACAGTTATGGTTAAGCGAAAACGATCCCTCTCAAGTCGTGAAAAAAGAAATAAAGACAAAAGAAGAAAACGATTAAAGCGAGATGAAATAAGACCCAACTTGATATATAATCCAGTCAGTGGACCTTGGAGATTACAAACTGCACAAAAGTTTAAACTAGACAACATAAACTGTTCGTTTGAAAATGAGAAACCATGTACAGACTTAGGATATCCAGCACTGCTACACGACACAAAACCTGATGGAAACTGTTTTTTTAGTGCCTTGTCATATATAATAACAGGTTCAAAAGAATACCATTCTGAAGTTAGATCACATATTTGCAATCATCTCCTTGCGCATCAGGATAAATTAAGCAGCGCTCTTCCGAACAAGTACTGTGGAAATGTAGAAGCATATTTATCAAATTCATCAATGCGATGCGAAAGAATATGGGCGACTGAAACGGAAATATTCACTGCTGCTGATATGCTTAAAGTTGATATATATGTGTATTCCAAATATGGACCGCATTGGAAATGGATGAAACACAGTCCTTCACAATCCGATGTAACAGATGGAATATATCTTTACCATCGAAATTTGAATCACTATGATGTTGTTCTTAGTGTTCAAAATAATCCCTTGCACCGAAAATAATGACTACACATTTAAAATAGGGGAGAACACTAAACTCTCGGTAGTACCCAAAAGGGCAAAACAAACAATTAAGACAACATTCCAGTGGAGAACAGCATTTCTGCGTTTCCTTTCTGTCTACACTGAAAAATTTACGAACGAAACGCCAAATTTATTAAAACACGCGGAGACAGTTCGTGATATGGCATCATCTGGAAATGTTTCTTGGCAAACATATGATAAACAAATTAGGATGGACAGGCAAAACAGGGGTACTCCTTGGGGGAAGCTAAATGTTGAATTCATTCTTCAGGCTCAGAGATCTAGGGAGGAAGCTAACAAGCCCTTTCGTCCCTTTCGATCAAGGTTTGGACAAAGATCCGGGGGAGAAAACATTACCCCAAAGGAATTTGCTGGAAATATAATAGGGATGGAAGTTGCAAAACTGAAAACTGCAGATTCGAACACATTTGTACAGGATGTAAGAGAAACCACCCTAAAACAAAGTGCAGAGCACAAACAACTAGTAAAAGCCCAGTGCAGTTTCCCTCAGGCAACACAGCAAAACACCAATGAGGTCGTGACCCCTATTAAAGCTAATGTATTGCAATATCTGTTACTAGGCTATGACGCGACCATTTCTGAGTATTTAATTTCAGGATTTAAATATGGATTCGACTTACACTATCACGGTCCGAGATATTTCAGATCATCTAGGAATCTTTCTTCTGCCGTTCGTAACCCAGTCGTTGTTTGCAACAAATTACAGAAAGAACTTGATGCTCAAAGAATTGCTGGGCCTTTTGTTTCATCCCCCTTTGAAAATCTTCAAATTTCCCCGATTGGTATTGTACCAAAGAAAGAACAGGGTCAATTTAGACTCATACACCATCTATCTTTTCCTGAAAAAAATTCAATCAATGATTTTATTCCAGATACATTCACAAAAGTTCAATATGCTACTCTAGATGATGCTGTAAATATTATTGTCTCGATAGGGAAGGGTTGCCTTTTAGCCAAAACAGATGTGGAATCAGCTTTTCGGATTATACCCATTCGAAAAGAAGATCATGAATTACTGGGCTTTCAATGGGATGGTCTCTTCTTTTATGATAAATGTTTGCCAATGGGGTGTGCGAGTTCTTGTGCCATTTTTGAAACATTTTCCACGGCCTTAGAATGGATTGGTAAGGTTAAGGGGCATATTCCTCACATAACTCATATATTGGACGATTTTCTTTTTATTGGTCCACCTGCATCGGGAATATGTAATCAAAGTTTACATGTTTTCAAACTTACATGTGAAAGTCTAGGTGTTTCTTTAAAGGCAGAAAAGACTTCTTGGGCAACTACAAACTTGGTATTTCTTGGTATTGAAATCGACACATTGGCTATGGAGATTAGGTTGCCGCGTGATAAATTGGAGAAATTAAAACAAGCTATAGATTCAATGAAATTTAAGCGAAAGGTTACCCTTAGAGAACTTCAGTCCTTGATAGGACTGCTTAATTTTGCTTGTCTAGTGATCGTGCCTGGGCGTACATTCTTAAGGCGGCTCATTGACCTAACAAAAGGCCTTTCAAAGCCTCACCACCACAAAGACATGGTTAGAGAGAGTAGGCGTGATCTGGCTGCTTGGTCATTATTTATAGATCACTTCAATGGGAAGTCATTATTATTTAAACATATCTGGGTGACATCGAAACAAATTCATCTCTACACTGATGCAGCAGGTTCTCTGGGGTTTGGAGCTGTGTTTGAAAAGAAATGGTTCTATGGGTCTTGGCCAGAAAATCTGAAGGATTATGATATTACCCTCAAGGAATTATTCCCGGTTGTGTTAGCTGTCGAACTATGGGGATCTAACTTAAAGAATTCTTGTGTCGTATTCCATTCGGATAATGCAGCAGTTGTTCACATTGTGAACTCGCAAACATCAAAAGATTCAAAAATCATGATTTTGGTGAGAAGATTAGTTTTGGCACTTATGACATACAATATTCTCTTTTCGGCAGAACACATCCCAGGAATGTTCAATATTTTACCAGACTTGCTTTCACGCTTACAGATCGAGAAGTTCAAAGAAGTGTCCATGGATATGGAGGCCAAACCCACCAGCATACCAATCCATCTTTTGCAACTCTCCAAAGCACAGCATGTAGTTTAATAGACGCAGCATTGGCTCCTAACACAAAGAAATTGTACAGGCAGGCCCTAAATTGTTTCAGTAGTTTTATTCAGAGTTATTACAAGACTGACTGCATTAAGGAGATTTCCCTTGGACAGGTTATTTGTTTCGTGTCATACCTATTCAGTTTAGGAAAAGCACCAAGCTCAATATCAACTTACCTGGCAGCATTGGCTTACTATTTCAAAATGACAAATGCCCCAGATCTCTCAAATCATTTCTTGATCAAGAAAATGTTAAGTGGGGCAAAACGGCTTGTCAATTCTTCAGATGTCCGACAACCAATTACTTTGGATATTCTTGGGAAGCTCCTGGTGGCAATACCACATGTAGCCAATTCTAAGTACCAAGAATATTTGTACATGGCGATGTTTCTTTTAGCATTTTATGCTTTTCTAAGAGTGGGAGAAATCACAGTTCGTTCTGGCTCAAATCCAAACCTGTTGCTTCGAAGAAATGTTTCTTTCAGGCGTGACAAAAAACAAGTACGCATGGTTATTACAATGATCAACTTCAAACATAAAATAGGTAAAAAACCTGTCCAGCTGGAAATAAATCCCCAACCCAAATGCAGCTTTTGTCCGGTGCAAGCTATGAGAAATTATTTGGAGATGCGAGGTGCAGAAGAAGGAGCCCTATTTTGCTACAGATCAGGACGATCCATCTCGCGTACAGAATTTTGTGATGTTTTGAGGTCAGCACTAAAATTTTCCAAGCTTGATTCTAACACATTTAAAGCACACCCCATGGCAAAGTGGAAGGCAGTTATGAAGCAGTTCCTTAACCTTAACAGTTTTCAAATTTTGGCAGTTGATTAGCAGTTTCTTAACCTTCTTCTCCATGTTAACTGTGTAACCAACTGTTTTCTCAAATAATGTGTAAAATAAGCAGTTTTCTTAACCTTACCAGTTCTTTCCCAGTTCAGAGGCAGTTATTTAGCAGTTCATAGGCAGTTTCAAAAGCAGTTTCAAAAGCAGTTCTTTAACAGTTATTTTAACTGCCTATGAACTGTTTGACAAACTGCTTACTGTAATTCCTTACTTTAGCAACAAAATGCAATACATTTTTAATACAGTTGAAAAATTTTATTGTACTGCAGGTAACTTGCAAATTTGGATTGTTCTAATTAAAGCATTACATCTATGAATAAAAAAAAAATCTGCTATCAAGAGCTTACAATGTACATGTACAAATACAATAATAAATGCTTATAGGGAATGACTTACTATGCTTACTAAAAAGTACATTATAAAAAAAAATCCTTGCATCTGACATTGAAGTCACAAAAACAAAAGTCAACAGTTATACATATACATGCTGTCCATATTTTGTACATACACCGGTACTTAAGAAAACACTATACACCGACATTTCACACAGAACTAACACAGTTTTAATCACTGATCATATGTGTACAACAGCTCAAGTGATTATGATGCATGGCATCATATGAAATATTCAATGCAGTTTTTTTTCAAAGATTCTATGGACAAATTATTACATAATATAGCTACCAGGTATTATAATGCTATTGTACTTACTCAGGGGTGCAACATCCAACAGCCATAATCACTATAATCACACATAGAAACACATATAAATTATCACTGGATGTTTTGAATTATAAATTCATGAATTTATACTTTCCAAGTATGACAACCAAAATTTCGATGGTTCTCCTAATTGATCGATTTATTAATTCACTGTTCGTTTGTGTCTGTGCAGGAAGTAGCAGTAGCAGCAGGAGAATCATCGGCACCTTTAACTTTTTCCCCACTCGACTTCTTTTTGGTTTTCAATTTTGGTGATTTATTTAATTTTTTCCTTGAGTTGGTCACTTTGTTTGTCACCACTTTGTTAAATTCTAGAATAGTTGGCTCCTCCCACTCGTAAGTTTTACAGTAATATCTAATGTAACCTGCAATACATAAATTTTTATAAATAAACTAAATCAATATTGAAACGTTAAAGTTAATTTACAATGTCCCAAATTCTAAAAGCATGAATAACTTTCATATTCTAATTTTTTTTGTATATTCTTTATTGTATGAAATTATGCTAATGAATATTAATGAAATCAACTGTAAGAAAATCAATCAAATTACCTCTAACTGCATCCATTTTGACACTGTCTAGGGGCGGTTTGTTTACTTCTTCACTGCTTTTCCTCAGAGAGTTGTCCAGCAGAATTGGATAACTCGTAGTCTGTGAAGACACAGCTAAGGATACCATTTAGGAGGGTTACTGCTGGTTTCTTTGAAGATTCCGCCTGAAGAATAGCTTGTCGTTCCTTTACTTTATTAATCTGAATTTTGCTGAATTTTTCTGGATTATTTGGATCCATTATGAGGACACCAAGATTCTCCTGTTAAAAAAAAAACCATAAAGTTAGAATATATATCAAAATTTGCATGAAAACTAAGAATTGCATGCAATTTATTTATAACCAAATCTAATAACATGCAACTATAGATGCGCCTAGCCTAAATTTTAATGCAGAACTACATTATTTGTGTGTTATTAACTGCTATTTACAAAAATATGTACATTGTGATACAAAGTTGGTGGAGTAAGTTTCCTAGCTCTTCATAGTCATTTCAAACAGAAATATTTCTGAAAGAGTAAATCTAAAGATATTGACTTCACAAACTTTCTTGCTGCTAAGGATTCAAATCAACAAATGAAACATTTCATGCTCAAACTAAATCGCCAAACTCTTGTTTGATATCTAATGTTTTGTTACCTTCGAGCTTGGATGCTGCATTCATGTGCTTTTCTACCATTCCAACAATACTGAACATGCAATGTAAGAAATAAATTTTAAAAAATTTTTAAAATTACTTTAAATATCAAGACATTTTAATTAGAGGCTGCAAGCTTTTAGTTGGATATTTGAGCCGATTAAATATGATAATCTTAAAACATACTTGTATTTAAAAAAA
This sequence comes from Saccostrea glomerata, assembly GCA_003671525.1. Taxonomy (NCBI): domain Eukaryota; kingdom Metazoa; phylum Mollusca; class Bivalvia; order Ostreida; family Ostreidae; genus Saccostrea; species Saccostrea glomerata. The sequence continues at coordinate 481,701 of PRKT01000310.1, forward strand.
ACAAGAAACAACTGTACTTTGTATTAGCAATTTTGATCAACAGCTGTTCATATGAATCTTTTACATTATTTCAACACTTTTTAAACATTCATCTTAATTTTCATGCAAGAAAAAGGTCTTGTTACCTCATGTTCAGACTTGCTGACTGTGCAAGGTTGGCTATTACTTGTATTCTCTGGCCCAAAGTTATGACAATCAAAACCATCTTTGATTGGACTTTAAATAGTTTGATCATATTGATCTGATGACAAGACATCTGCTATTCGGTGTAGTAATCTACCGGCATATTTGCTTTCATTTGTTGAAATCCTTAGAACTGAAAAAAATAATTCAGAATACTATTACATTTTTACTTTCGTGACCAATACATTAAATAAATGCATTTAGATAAATCTGCAACATTTTACTTACTTTTACATAGAGTATCTCTGTCGGATAAAGATCTTGTTACTTCTCCTTGTGGGAAATGTACTTCAGGTTCAGGTGTAAAAGTTTGATAAAGGACATCTGGTACACTCGTCAAAGAATTAGATGTAAAAGTTTGCGGCTGCTCGATGTTGAGAAGCACACTTGCCGACCCCACAAATGTGTTATCCCATCTTGATGTGGTTTCAGAGACTTCATTTTTAATTGGGGACAGATCTTTAAAATAAAGAGAGTTGTCGCATTGTTTTGAGTGTCCAAATATAGAATTAGTTTGAACGTCTGAAGTGCAGGAGGCTGGAGATATGCAGATCTTATGCGGGGATTGTCCCATGTCTTTGTACACTCTGAGCTTTTTCGGTGTCATGCCCAATTCCACATCTGAGATCATTTCAACGGGAGAACTTTGGGCAAATGTACTCAAATGGTATTTTTTTGGTGTTTTGTTTTGTTCCGATCTTGGAGTTGCTCTGACTGGAGATCTGTGTGTGTTATCACTTGTAGGTCGCTTCTTGGGCGTTTTTTTTTGTTCGGCATTGGGGGAGATCACTCTGCCTGGAGATCTCTGCTCACTCTCACTTGAAAGTCTCTTCTTTGGTGTTTTGTTTTGTTCCGATCTTGGAGTTGCTCTGACTGGAGATCTGTGTGTGTTATCACTTGTAGGTTGCTTCTTGGGCGTTTTTTTTTTGTTCGGCATTTGAGGAGATCACTCTGACTGGAGATGGTGAACCAGTTGAATTTGTTTGAATAAGGGATTTTTTAGCTGGGGAAACTCTCCTTCTCGATTCGATATACTGCAGACTTGTAGTATTCTCCCCAACTAACTCCAACATTTCCGCCATTTTCTCTGGATGGATGTTTTTTTTGGTAACTTTCTCTGGTGCTTTCTTTTCAAGGCTGGGAGATTTTGTTTTTCTTTGTCCTTTCTTGGCAGCAGGTGTAGTTTCTGGCTCCAAATTTGCAGATTTTAAATTGCTGTCCCGCTGCAATTCAAGGATGGCTGCAGCCATTTTGCCTGCGGAATCTCTTTTTCTGACCTTGGTGTCATTTCTATATTTTGTTATTATTACTTCCAAGGAAGAGGAATCAGTCTGAAGTTCAGACTGACATGTTCTTGCAATTTCCACTGCTCTTTTTTTCACTGAAAAAAACAATTCATTCGTATTAAACATGTTAATTAAAGGCCGAACAAAGACACGATTTGGTATTATTATTTTTCTCAAATTTTCTGTAAAATATCGATCGTGATTTATTTGATTATAGAGCATTTCACATGAAAACATAATTTAAAAAAAACTAATCTTTATATTAGGAAGTTATTGAAACTTCAAAAATCGGGATGCGTATAATAGACATATTCTTGCTGCACTTTCACCATAGGCGTCGGAACCGGGGGGGGGGGGGGGGGGGG
>PRKT01000310.1:483584-494871 GCA_003671525.1 Saccostrea glomerata
CCCCCCCCCCCCCCCCCCCCCCGACGCCAATGTTCACAGTTAAAGTTTTTAAACTTTATCCAAATAGTGCTCTTTAAAAAAAAATTTTGTTTTGTGTATATGTTAAAACATCGAAGAAGAAATGTGTTTCTTATGGAAATTATTTTCTTTCATTAGCTAGTGTGTTTATATAGTTTAAATGTTACTTTATAACATACCTTGCCCAGAACATATGATGGTGCCATTGTAGAATTCCGTAGCAAGTATTTCTCTGCCATCATCTCCAATCTGGAGTGTGTCAAATGGTACAGAACAAGCAGCTCCAGCTTCTGCGGTTGTCAAAAGCCTCACTTTTGTTTTTGCCACGGGTGTAAACTGTTTGTCATATTCAAAATACACTACGAAGAACTCTGTCATGATTACAATCCGAGAAGTCAATTTGTAAACAAAGGAAAACGAGCGGGAGTATTTTGAGCGCGAACTAGACCGCACACGAGATGTCTCTGATCATTGATTGGTCGAAAATTGAAATGCAAACAAATTCACATAAGGATTTATTAAAAAGGGAAACAGTAAGTATCAAAACCATACCTAAATCATTTTGTGTACATGTTAAAAGCATATCAACTTTTTTTAAATTTAATAATAAATTATTTTTCTTTACTATTGCACTCGGAACTTCTCGGGTGTTATATATGGTACATACAGAAGTTAGCCGAGGTTGTCGAATGCGCATTCATTTCGATTAACAGGGTCAGTGCTGCAGCGTGGAGGATACAAACCGATTAGATAGCTCGATATATCTCTGAGAAAAATGGCCAGCGAAGGAAGAGAAGGTCCACATAAGAAGCAGAAAGTTGAGGTATTATAATTTTGAATCTAAAGATCGATATAAACCAATCCAGTTTGAAAATGTATGTCATGGATAGAGGAAATTCCGAAGAAGCAATGTAAACTGTGTGAGTGTGTCATTTTAAAGAATGCTATTTTGCATTTGGTACGTTTCTTAATGGTGTATTTACTTAATTATTTAGGCTAATCCCCCAGCTCTTGTGATATATGATACAGCAGTTCTTCCACCTATTGAAGAAAGAAAAGTACAAGACTCAGTAGTAAGTTTTTTAACCAAATAATATAAATAATATATCCCTGATTAGTGCTAGAGAGAGCATTTTCATTAAAATAATATCCTATGGATGATTATATATAGTTGTATTCTTTCTCGGTGCATTAATTTATAATAATAAATCGAGAGAGTTCCACATGTTAATTATTATGGCATGAGAATTTGAAGGGAAAATTAAAACATGATAAAAAGTGTTAATTAAACGTTCATCTTTATATATTATATTTATACATAGAGTAATATTTTAAAGTTAATAGGCATAAATTCTTTAAAAATGTTTAAGTTGTTATGATTAATTTAGTAATAATTTTTAGTGCAACTCCTTTCTTATTCTCTAATATGTGTAACTTTTTATAAACATTTATGTTCCTCAGAAATAATTAAATTTTATTCATGAATTTGGTCATTTTTTCTGTGCAGGCTCCTTCAGCTTCAGTGATGGATGCTAATTCAAAATATGAAGCAGTTCTTCTTCCTGATATTGATGAACAAGATGTGCAAGAAGTATGTTATATTTTTACTATTTTATTGATTATATATTTTTATTTTATCTTAATTTAATGCTATTGACCATTTTTTTGGTATTATACAAAAAATAACATTTCAAGTTTGTGAATAAGTTTTTAAATCTATTATGTTATGTAATGGATATCCTGCTTTTCCATAAAAAATTGCTCCTTTTTATCAATATTGTCATATCTCAATTTTTCTAATTAGCTTTAAATTTTAAAAGCATAATCTTATTAATTTGTCAGGTATCTAGTCCAGATTATGAGGAAGCTTCTCCAAATTTACCAGCTGAACTAGGGCCTATTCTTGAAAATGAGATTGCAGTAGAGCTCAATGAAGATATAAAAAATAATCATTTACCTACTGCTGAATATAATCCCGATGTGTATGTTGTTAACATGAATGAAAGGATTCAACTAGATTATGAACCACCTGTCAGTGAAGAGGATGATGTTCAAGTGGATGACATTATTTCAACAACAACAAATCATGATTATGCCAATGAAGATGCTGAAGATGAACCATACATTATTCCAGATCCTGTTGCAAGTGTTATAGAGGAAGAAACAGCCACTTTTTTGATGAATGAAGATGAAGAAAATGAAGATGATAAATGTTCATCTGAGCTATATGCTGGTACCTCAAAAAAACTTGGATTTGTTTTGCTCATGATATGTAGCTTAAGTATCCGGTTTAAGTTGTCTGATGAGGCTGTTAGCTATGTCATCAGCATAATAGCAATGCTACTTCCACCAGGAAACAACATGATAAAAAGTGTTTATGCACTAAAGGATCACCTGAAAAAATTTGTGAGCTTCCCAGCAATTCATTATTTATGTTCTTTTTGTGGCACTCATGTAGAGAAGCAGTCCAAAACTTGTTCCAATCAATATTGCCTAAAGGATCTTACTCAGCCTGGAGCAATAGGTTACTTCATCCAGCATTCAATTATCAACCAACTCCAGCTTATGTGCAAAAGGACATCGTTCTTAGAAAAGGTGCGCTCACACAGGTTTAAGCATTTTGAAAACAACACAGAAAAAAGTTTAAAGGATGTGTATGATGGATCAAATTACAAGGAAGCATTTACTAAAGGATTTTTAAATGATCCAAATGCTATTTCTTTTTCCTTGAATACAGATGGAGTCCAAATATTCAAAAGCTCAGCAGTGTCAATGTGGCCAGTGTACATGATGATAAACGAAATCCCTATAAATGAGAGAAAACTGAAGGAAAATGTATTATACTATGGATTGTGGATTTCTTCCAGAAAGCCAATGATGTGGAGTTATTTAAAACCACTTCATGAGGAGATTTGCAAATTGGAAGATGGTGTAAAAATGAAAACTTGCAATGACGAAGAATTTGTGATGAAAGGTACAATATTAAACTGTGTTTGTGACCTTCCAGCCCGTTGCATGGTGAGTAACAGCATGCAGTTCAATGGAGAGTATGGTTGTTGGTTTTGTCTGCAACCAGGACAAACTTATACCACCAACAAGGGTGGTCATGTGCGTACTTTTCCCTTCCAAGCAAATGATCCAAAAGGACCGCAACGAACAACACAAAATTTACAAGATGATGTTAATAATGTGATTAAAAACATCCATGAAAACAAGAAAAAGTACATAGTCAGAGGAATCAAAGGCCCTTTTTGGTTTATGTTTCTAAAACATTTTAATGTTATCCACGGATTTGTCATTGATTATATGCATGGTGTGTGTGCAGGTGTTATGAAATTGCTTATGGTCCTTTGGTTTGATAAGATCCACAAAGATGAAGTATATTCTATTTACACTTCAGTTTCTATGGTTAGTAACAGGCTTAAATCAATATGTTCAAATCTTCACATAACAAGACCTCCAAGATCTCTAGATGACATAAAACACTGGAAGACCTCAGAGTTTAGGAATTTTTTGTTTCTTTGGAGTTTACCTGTACTTTTTGACGTTTTGCCTGAGGCATATTATGTACATTTTTGTTTGTTTGTAAAGGCAATTTATAATCTCTCTAAAGAAGGTATTTCAGAAACAGAATTAAAAAATGCAGAAATGTGCCTTTTTAAGTTTGTAGAAAATTTTGAAAATTTGTATTCTGCAAGGTTTTTAACAATGAATTGTCACCAACTTTTGCATATTACTGATTGTGTGAGAGCAAATGGTCCTTTGTTTGTTAATAATTGTTTTGTCTTTGAAGATTTAAATGGATATGTACTTAAACATATACACGGCCCTACTGGGGTAGAAACTCAAATAATTAATGCAATTACAAAAATGCAGGCTTTACCAAGCATGTTGGATTTATATGTTGAAAAGGGTTCAAGTGAAGAAGCTTTTATAAATGTCATGTTAAAACCAAATTTCATCCATGATGGTACATGCATTGAAGATGGAATATTTCTATTGGGTCAAACATATAAAAAAGTATTAGACAATGAGGAATTTTTAGCAGTTTCAGATATTATAACTGTATTTTCTCCCTCTGTGACTGAATACCGAAGGGTTTTTTCAGTAAAAATGGCTTGCCCTGTATATGGGACTGCGCATGGGCGGCTAAATAAGCGGAATCAGAGTGTTGTAAAATTTTATCAGGGTACTGATATAACAGAGGTATATTTTGGGGTTGTTAAGACGTTTATACAAGTAGAAAATAAAGAAAAAGATGTTTTTAACTTTGCTCTTGTGTATCCTTTCTCTACAACTGCTCGAGCAAATTGCCACAAAATCACATTCAGGCATGCTGATATTAAATGTATTTTGCTAACGTCCATACTGAAAGTATGTAATATCATTGATGTAGGACCAGAGACATTTATTGCAGAATTTCCTAACTGTCGTGAAAAGGACTAAACATGTACCTTAATAATTTAGTTGGGTATTTCATTTTTCCAATTCAGAGTTTGTTGCCATTTCTTTCTATTACATTTAAGCAAATACATGTACATGTAATTGTATTTTTTTGTAATGTGTAAAATTTATGAGAACTTAGATAATGATAATAAAATAAATAATACAAATGAATATGTACTAAATCATACTTCTTTATGTGTGTTTTTTTTAATTTGATCTTGTTGATTGCATCATGCATTGTATGAGGTAAAAATTAAAACATGTAAAATGTTTTGCATAGTAGTTGCTTAGTTAAAAATAAATCTCAATACATATATATTTATGGTCATTGTGAATGCATGATGCAATAAACTCAATTCTGGAAACTGTACATAAGATTATAACTGCCACAAAACTGCTTTGGAAAACTGCTTGACATTTTCTGAAAACTGTGTAAGTGATATTTATGGAAGGAGTAAAATCAGAAAACTGCTTTCAGAAAAAAAACTGCCTATAAACTGCTTAATAAAACTGTTTATTTTGTGTGTAATTAACAGTTCTTTGCTAACTGATATATTGAACTGCTAAAAACTGCCTAAAAACTCTCTATATTTTGGAAAACTGTTTAATAACTGCTTAAGAACTGCTTAAATAAGCAGTTCAGTTTAGCATGGGACAGCTTCAGGATAGGAGCAGCAACCCAGGCACATTTACAGGGTTTTACAGATTCACAAATAAGAGTCATGGGACGATGGCACTCAGAGTCATTTAAGAGATACATTAGGGTATCAATGTTTCCAACATTTTAGTGTGTACATGTTTTTGTGAAGAGGTTAGAAGCTCCAAATATAAAAGATAACTGTCTGAGGCGGTATCCTTTATTTTTGGTCACTTGATTGTATTTTGAAGGAAGGGGGAATCTGTTTGAAGCATTTTTCATCTCTTTTCATTGCATCCCTTTCCAGGTAATAAATTCTTAATTCAATAATATCATAATTTGGCATATGTATGATGATTTAGGTTAATTTCATGGTGTCATATTTTTTATCATGAATGAGAGAGTTACACTGCAACATGTTTGATTCATTTGTCTTAATTTATAGCTACATTAACATGTAAAGTAAATTTATTAGATTTGGGTGACTGTCTGAGGCGGCACTCAAGATTTTTGATATGGAGGATTGTTAATGTTTCATGTCATTTTTTCTGTTACAAGATATGTAATGATTATGTACATATGTTAATAACTTTCAACCTGTGAGTGGATTACCGAGAACCCCACTTCCGTAAACATGGTAAACATCCGATCTGAACCACGTGGAGAAATCAGAATCAGATCTTCACTCCATCATCTGATACAGATATCGTCCCTCAGTCATTACCATCCGACTTCTTAAGCAACTCAACTTCCTCTGCTATTTTAACATCCACACAAATCTGTTTCCTGACCATGCTGACCAACTCCTGTTTTATCAACTGCATTGCATTCAATATGGCGACGGAGAAGTGACATAGGGCCTATACACGTGTTCGTGCTTCCGACTTAAATCTACGTCACATTTATAATTAAAGTTAACAAGATTGCTTTGATCATAATTTAAAATTCTTTTGATGTTTATTTTGTAAATGTTGACATTTGACTACAGTAACTAAATAATAAATAAATTTGTTTCGTGTTTTTATGGGACTATTTTTTCCTGACCATGCTGACCAACTCCTGTTTTATCAACTGCATTGCATTCAATATGGCGACGGAGAAGTGACATAGGGCCTATACACGTGTTCGTGCTTCCGACTTAAATCTACGTCACATTTATAATTAAAGTAAACAAGATTGCTTTGATCATAATTTAAAATTCTTTTGTTGTTTATTTTGTAAATGTTGACATTTGACTACAGTAACTAAATAATAGATAAATTTGTTTCGTGTTTTTATGGGACTATTTTTTATAGTAAAATTTGACGTCATGGGGCCTCGTGCATTTCAAATCTACTAAATCAGAAGGTATTTCGATTTATTTTAAGAATGATATTTCAAGTAAAAATGGAAATATTAGGAATCACTGTCTAGTTAGGAGAATATGCCAGGGACATCAACAATAGTGGGAAACATGGGATAATTTAAGCATAACGGGCTATGCAAATTATCCCATGTTTCCCATTATTGTTGATGCCCTGGCATACTCTCCTACCTAGACAGTGATTCCTTAAATGTACCATGGATTTTGCAAAAGTGTAGCGTTTTTTCCTTTAGAAGTGGTGCTCGGAATAAGCTTTCCTTGTCATTGGTCTTTTGTTAATTTCTTAATTAATATTTTGATTGTACACACAAGTAATTCAATGTTGAAATTAAAAAAAGATGCATGTTCTGATTGATATATATCAAGTTCTTTTTCTATCACAAGTTTCCAAAATCTGATGGAATTCCAATGGTTATTAATTTCGCCTTTTTATTAGCAGTCTTATATTTTGAATTCATATGAAGTAGAATTTTCTTTAATACAATGTCACCTTTTAGATCTTGCATATTCCAAATGTCAAAATATTTATATTCGCACTGTAAACGCGACTACGTTCAACAAATGACGTTGTAGACATAAATAACGGTAAATGGTAAAGTTGAATAAAGCTGCCTCGTCCAAAATTTTGAATATCATGGCCCTAGCGTCAGGGGTTCTGGTGTTAGGGCGGGGCTCTAGTGATTACATGTATATAGTGAAAATGCATAAATTCTTTACAAATCTTCTTTTCTGCTCCTGGGTATTAAGCCAATGAACTATGTAAATAGTTATGATGAGGAAGAATGTCTTTTTGAGATTTGTGTATTTCATGGCCACTGGGTCAGGGGTTCTGGTGTTAGGGCGGGCTCTAAGATTGTATTGTGAAAATGCATGAATTCTTTGGAAATCTTTTCCTTAGCCCCTTGGTTAAGCCAATGATCTAGGTACATATTTATGATGAAGAAAGGTACCTCTTCCAAAATGGTTCATTTCAGGGCCCCTGGGTTAGGGGTGCCTGGAAGGGATACATAGTCTGAACATAAAGTAATGCTTTGAAATCTGTTCTTTGTTATCAATCAACCATTTATGATGAAATAAAATTTAAAATTTATGATAAAATTTCCAAAATTTTGAAATATGTGGCCCCAGGGTCAGTGGTTCCTATGGGTTAGGGTGCACAACTGGTAGTTATAAAGTTTAAATGCATTTTCTCTTTGTTACTCTGATCTACCTCTGGATATTAAGTAACCTAAGTAAGCAAGCTAAGTGTATAGCTATGATAAACAACATGGTGCATCTTTCAAAATTGTGAATTTTATGTCTTTTGGATTAAAACACAAACCAAATTTAATTGTTGGAAAGTTGTTACATGATACTCAGGTGACCTATAAGGCCCGTGGGCCTCTTGTATTAATTCTAGTCTATTTAAGGTAGGATTCTTCTCATATTTCTTGTATTTAAAAATTAATGAAATTTCCACAGAATCAAGAAGACGATATCACTAAGTAATGGTATTCGTGAGATTAAATTTGACCCTTTTATATTAGAGACCAGGTCAAGTCAAGCTCATTACCTTTTTTTCCAGGACATAAATAATAAAAAAAAATTACTGTTGCCAATTATGCGATCCCTACCTGTATTTCAAAAGATTGAATGTTTTCTTTTTGCATAAAAAAAAGATACCATAAATGGCCTAAAAGATGATATTACCAAATTGACATAAATAATTCAACTAAAATAAATATATTCTAATCCGAATTTTCTCTACTTTTCTTAATTTTCTTAGGATATGATAGTTATTTTTATATGCTTCCTATATTTAAAATTTTCTCAATTTTACATATGGTTAGGTTGTCAAATGAAGGTATAAAATGATACAAAAACAAAAAAGTTTTGATCGTTTACTAAGAGAGAAAAAATACTTTTTAACGGATTTTTGGCTCAAATCGGTACTTAGATTGGAAGTTTATTAAAGCTAATATATTTCCAGTTTGTTTGAAAAATCATATTTGTTTGATATATTTAGGAACTTTAATCCCTTATTATTACAGTAATTAAACTTACATTTGAAAAGTTCTTCAAATCTTTGATTGTGTAAAAATTAATATAACTTAATTCATTGTTCTATAATAATTTTGAGATGCAGAAAAGAAGATTTTTTCATACGCCACCATTCCGCCAAAATATAGTCCCAGCTAGTTTTCAAACGCGGTTTACCACTTATATTTAATATTTTACAATTGTGATGAGAAAAGAAAAATATGGTCTTTTAAATCTCTTACACCTAAATATATAAGTAAGTGTACTTTGAATATTCTATCTAGCCAAAAACTAGAGTAGAATCCTACCTTAAGAAATTAAGAATTGCAAAACATCAATTATTTAATGACATTTGGATGGTATAAAAAGGAAGTACATAGCCATTGAATACTATTTCCATGACTTGATAGCCTTTGGTAAAGTATTTGCAGTTTGAAAACAATATTAGAATGTTTGTGGATAGATATGTCGGGCGGGACAAGAGAGACAAGAAGCGGGGATTGTAGCACGTGAATTGGCGGAATCAAAAGCATGTTAATATTAAGGCCCTGTCACACCAAGTTGCGTTCACACGGAGTCATTACGGCGTTGTTAAATTTTTAAAATCGCCGTGGAATCGCAGGGAAATTGCACAAATTTCTGTAAAATTTTCACAATATGAAGATGTCACGGCGTCCCAACGGCGACGGACGCGATTCTACGGCGATCTCACGGCGTTCTACTGCGTTCCCACGGAGATCTCTCGGCGATTGACTGCGCTTCCGCGGAGTTTTCACGGCGCGCTAGGAGTTTTCACCTCGTGTTCATGGCGTTCTCACTGCGCTGGCTGCGTTCACAATACGTACACAATGCGTTCTATACTCATTGATATATATTCAGAAGGAATGTAAAACATTTTTGTTTAAAGATTCAAGTTACACGATGAAAAGACTTTTGATAAATATTCTTCATAATTAAAAAATGTTCTATTTTAATAATTTAGTACTAAATTATTAATAGTTTTATGATTAAACTGCTTTTTTCTTCAATTTTATCGGTTCAGATGTGTTGTTAGATTTTCTTTGATTTTATTGTGAATGTAAAAAAATAAATAAATAAACACACTGAAAAGATTTCTACAAAATTTAATTGAAACAACAGAACAAGTTCTAGTGTAATTTTATCTTCCATTTTTTTCACTTAAATGCTCCTAGTGCAAAAAATACGCTGGAATTATTGCTGATCAAATATGATCCCATTGCTCTTGTTTTGTGAGCTGGCTGACAACGCTCTAACAACGCCGTGAAAGCGCATTGTGATCGCAAACGGACGCTGTAGAGACGCCATGGGAGCGCAATGATCGCAGTGACAACTCCGTGCTGTCGCCGTGTAGTCGCAGTCGAAAAATAACAAGACGATAAATCTCATAAGAAGCGCCGTAAGAACGCGATAGAAACGCAGTGACATCTCGAAGGACTCCGCGACATCTCCGTGGAAGCGCAGTCTATGAACACTGCGTTCGTGCCGCGATCATGTGCGTCTTCACGGCGTTCGTACGCAGCTCCCACTACGTTGTTGGAGATCTCACCGCGCTGCTACGGCGATCATACTACGTTTCTACTGCGTTCTTATCAGACCGCGATCACACGACGCGTACTTTGTACATGCCCAAAGTGATCGCCGTCCCCTGGCGTTCTAGGAGACCCTACGCGACTATTATATAAAACCAGAATCCCGATTTGCAGAAGTATAAATGTTTCACCATTCCTAACAGACGCTTGCTGCAAGTTATATTTTATTTCATATTGTGCCATGGAATTTCGGAGTATGTTCTCCAGGCGTGCCTATGCCTATATATGTTCACACAACAACAACAAATTTAAAATGTGCCCCAAAAACACCCAGTTGTGTTATTTTTCATTTAGCATGTAACAAAAATAAATGTGTAAACTGAATGTTCTCCACAATAGTCAGAATTGTCTGTATCTATGCACATAGTTATAAATGCGACAAAAAGGGAAACTGAGAAAAAAATCCTTATTTCGTGACGGTCTGATTAACTGATTGTTTTAAAGCATTTTGCTATTTTTTGAAGAAATTGCATTTGTGTAATATGTAACATACTCAAAAATGGTAAATGCGTAATGCTCTCTGTCTCTCTCTTACTCTCTCTCGTTTTCTTTTATGAATTTAATGTTAATATCAAATATTAGTAACAAGTAACATCACATAATGAGTGTGACGTATCTTCATTGCTTCTGTATCCACATCAATCCATGACTTAGATCTATGCTGCCTTTTATTGCACAATTATTACAGAAAAGCAGCACTGGCTAGAATCCCCAGTTTTCACGGTACTTGAGGTGACTGGTTACTGATCCATACGCTAATGATACCATGCGTTCACCATGTAGTTATGTTACATGCTAACCAGCATACCACAGAAGGTGATGAAGGATCAAAGGGTACATATACTAAAGACGCGAATTTTATTCATATTAAAAATCTGATAAAGGTCGCATGCACGCGAGTGGCATAGTGCTTTGAGTGTCTACTATAGAGTCGAGGAGTGAGAAGTTGATCCTTACGTTGCGCGTTCGAATCCCAATTTGGGACGTGGAGACGGGTCCTTCGGAGAGACCGTATAAACCGAGGTCCCATGTCGCAGTAATTGCTGGCACGAAAACGATCACTCACTGCTCAATGACCGCAAGTGCCTATTGAAAATAATTAGTGAAAGGCAGGTTGGCCCCCACGTTTTACAGCAGTAAAGTGATATAAGGAAAATGTTGTATTGTATGCATAAAAATTGGTACTGAAAGAAG
>PRKT01000310.1:494907-506117 GCA_003671525.1 Saccostrea glomerata
CCCCCCCCCCCCCACTTCAAAAACAATGCTACGTCACTGATATAATCATGAGAGAGAGAGAGAGGAGTTATAGATGATGGGATATTGTAGTTATTATATAGGTCAATTTATGCATTGCACGTAGGCGCACGTGCATGTATGTGCATGTTCACTATGTCGTCTTGTCTACATTTAAAATACCCCGGTATGTCATTTTGATCTGAATACCAAAGTGTTTCATCAAAAAGTATAAAAGTAATCGCTATATAAAGTACATTGGTAATTTCACGTGTTGCATGTACATGTATGTGTATTCTGACTGTCGTCTTGTCTGCACTTATGCTCTTCATGTATTCAGTATCAAATGATTTTATCAAAAAACAAAAAAAAAAGATTCAGAATCTACACAACATGCCTACTGACCCTAAAAAGATTTCATCTAAATCGGATGTGTATTTTACAAGATCATTCGCGGACAAAATTTTCCCAAGAAGAAAAACAATAATAAATATCATTTAATGTTTTGCATGCGCGCGCACGTTCATACGTGTGCAAGGTGATCATGGCATGTCGGCTAAATGATTTACATAATTTTATATACTGAGAATCGAAAGAAATTAATCTAAATATAAATGTAACCATTTTCAAAAATATTATTCATTTTGCACATACGCACGTACATGCACGTCATTGCACTCAATTTTTATAGTATAATAATGTGGGAATCCATGATACCTATTCATATTCTAAATTTCATACCGTTTTGTTAAGAAACAAAAAAGTTATAGGTGTTTAAAGTTTCAGCCAATCAGATTGCAGTACACGTGAATGCAGGTGCTTTCATGATATTTTTTATTTATCATACTGTAGGTCTTTATAATGTATGACTATGTTAAAAATTTCAAAGGATTATGAGAAAAAACAAGAAAGATATTGAGACTTTAGTTTCAGCCAATCAGAGCGAAGCGCACGTGCATGCGCGTGAGATCTTGCTATTTTGACCATGTCATCTTGTCTACGCTACAGATATATCCTTACCTTTTAAATTTCAAAAGATTTCATTAAAAAATAGAAAGGTTACGGCTATATCCATTATATTGGTCATTTCATGTATTGCACGTGCGCGCTCTTGCAAGCATGTGCATGCAATATGACATGTTGACAATGTCATCTTATCTACATTTGTAATATGTCTATATATTCTAAATATCAAAGCTATACATCGAAAAATGTAAAAGTTAAGGCAATTTCAAGTACATTGGTCATTTCACGTGTTGCACGTGCGCGCTCTTGCAAGCACGTGCGCGCAAAATGACCTTCGTTCCGCACATCTACATAACATGCCTACTTACCCTCTTTGTCCTTGTCTGTTGGAGAAAAATCTCCTAATATTCTGTCTGATAATAAACGAAGATTTAATCATATTTTTGAAAAATTTCCGTATAAAAAGTACATTGTATATTTATATTTAAACGTCATTTTAAATTATATATACAACAAATCCTGTTGAAGTAGAGAAAGTAAATTTGTTTATACATGTACAAAACGTGGCCCTTGCTTTAGACTATGCCCAACATGTGTCACTTCAGTTACGTCGGAGTTTGGCAATCAGGATTGGATGAAACATTTAACCCATTATTTATGAAATTTTAATTTTATGATTATTGTGCGTTTTTGTTTAACATTTAAAAAAATATTTCTTAATAGTCTATTACATGAATGTTAAATATTTTTTTATCAAAATTGTTCTAACTCCGCAGAAACGAACAGCGACTTAAAACTTTCATATCATATAACCGACCGCTTCCTGGCGGCCGGTAATAAATGATCAAAGATTTTGTTTACAAAGTAATATTGTGTGATAATAGATTATCTATAAGATTTGCAATTTATAATATAAGACGTGAATCCTCTTTTTGACAGTATTTACATTTCACATGTACAAGTGGATATTTCTTAGATTTCTTAAATGGCTATATTTAGAATATCGTGCATTGGGTTTTAGAATAGCTATCAAAATTATATAAAACCAGAATCCCGATTTGCAGAAGTTTGTTTACAAAGTAATATTGTGTGATAATAGATTATCTATAAGATTTGCAATTTATAATATAAGACGTGAATCCTCTTTTTGACAGTATTTACATTTCACATGTACAAGTGGATATTTCTTAGATTTCTTAAATGGCTATTTTTAGAATATCGTGCATTGGGTTTTAGAATAGCTATCAAAACTAGAGCAAAGCTCGTTGCAAAGCAACGAGAAGGTCTTCCGTCCTGTTTGACCGGAAGTAACTTTCATTTTTACAAAAATGAGTAATAGCGTCCTAAAATTGTTTAAATCCTGTAAATCTTTGTCATTTAATGCAAAAATCAGCCATTTTTGCTACTTCCGGTATGACCGGAAGTGACGACGACGGACGGAAAATTATTTTTTTTGCTCCCAGTGACAGATGTTACCCAAAAACTTGTCAAGAATGGCAAAATATGCGTTTTCCGACTACTTCCGGTTTGGCCGGAAGTGACGTCGACGGACGTATTTTGACGACCTCAATAGATTGAGCTCGACATTTTGAACAACTTTGCTTCTTTGACGTATTACAAATTCTCAATACTTTTTGAGATATAAAGGAAAAACTTTTGGCCCCTCTTGGCCCTTAATTATAGGGGCCAGCCCTTTTTCTGAGATATCATTTGAAAGATCTTCTAATTCTGCACAAAATATGTTCTATATATTTTAACAAAATATTTTTAGTTTAGAAGATAAAAAGCAAAATATGAGTAATTTTTGGCTCGTTTAAGCATTCTAATTTTTGACCCCTATATAGCGCCATTTTGAATAGAGATATCGAAAAACAAAAACCGATGTGCACAACTTCAATCCTTCTATTATCTAAAATCATAAAATGGATTTTAGCTAATCCGAATTTTCTCTATTTTTAGGATATTTAAGGTAGGATTCTTCTCATATTTCTTGTATTTAAAAGTTAATGAAATTTTCACAGAATCAAGAAGACAATATCAGTAAGTGATTAGTATCAGTGAGATTAAGTTTGACCGTTTTATATTAGAGACAAGGTCAGGTCAAGGTCATTATCTTTTCCCTTGACATAAAGAATAAAAAGATACTGTTTCCAATCCTGTGATGCCTACTTCTACTTCAAAAGTTTAAAGACTGTTCTTTTTGCCTAAATAGATACTGCTATTTTCGGTCTATAGCATGATAGTATCAAAATTTAAAAAATAATTTAATTAAACTGGATATTGGCTAATCCGAAATTTCTCTGTTTTTCTAAATTATTTAGGTTATATTAGTTATTTTCATATGCTTCCTATATTTAACTTTTACTTATTTTCACAGATAATAAAGTAGTCTTATAAATGTACAAAATGATACAAAATAAAAAGGTTTTGATCGTTTAATTAGAGAGAAAAAATACTTTTTATCGATTTTTGGCCCAAATCAGCATTTTGATTGGAAGCATTTAAAAGCTAACATAGTTTAAGTTTGTTTGAAAAATCATATTTATTTGATATATTTTGAAAGTTTAGTCCCTTATTATTAATTTAACTTACATTTGAAAATTTCTCCAAGTCTCCGATTGTGTAAAAATTATAACTAAATTCATTGTTCTATTATAATTTTAAGAGGCAGAAAAGAAGATATTTTCATACGCCACCATTCCGCAAAAAATATAATCCCTGCTAGTTTTCAAACGCAGTTTACCATTTCTATTTAAAGTTGTACAATTGTGACGAGGAAAGAAAAATATGGTCTTTTAAATCCCTTCCACCTTAATATAAAAGACATGTAAGCATATATACTTTGAATGTTTCATCTAGTCAAAAACCAGAGAAGAATTCTACCTTAACTAATTTTTATATGCGCCGTATATTTAAATTTTTCTTATCTTCACATATGGTAAAGAAGTCATATAGAGATACAAAATGATACAAAAACAAAAAGTTTTGACCGTTTACTAAGAGAGTAAAAGCACTTTCTACTGATTTTTGGCTCATATCTGTACTTAGATTGGAGGCTTTTAAAAGCTAACATAGTTATAGTTTATTTGGAAAATCATATTTATTTGATATATTTGAAAACTTTAGTGTATTGTTATTAATTTAGCTAACATTTCAAAAAATTTGAAAGTCTTTGAATGTGTAAAAATTATAACTAAATTCGTTGTTCTATAATAAATTTGAGAGGCAGAAAAGAAGATATTTTCATACGCCATTAGCCCCTGCTAGTTTTCGAACACAATTTACCATTTCTATTTAAAGTTGTACAATTGTGATGAGGAGAGAAAAATATGGTATTTTAAATCTCTTTCACCTAAATATATGAGACATATAAGCAAATATACATTGAACATTTCATCTACTCTAGTCTACTACTAGAATCCTACCTTAAGAAATTTCTTTAAGATTCAGTCTGACTAGCAAAAAAATAATACGCTTAATGCATTCAATGTAAATTTATTAGGAAAACAGTCATAAACTTTGTAAAGAATGTATCTGTACCGTCATCTGTAACTATCACATCGCTGCATTCTGTATCTCCGGTCAAAATTATTTTAGCACACGTCTTCCACAAACCAGAATTTACTTTGGATATTATTATATCAAACGATATCCAGTAAGGTGACGCTAATCCAATCAGTTGAAAGACAACTGCACATATTGTAAGCACCAGTGCAATAAGCTGAAATTTTGAGGCTTCCATATTTTTGGACCTAAAACAAATTTCACTTGTTATAATGTTTCCTCTATATTATGTAAACTACCTGGAAAAAAACAATGAGGTCAACATAAGAACAAATATTTTATAAACTGAAGCATAAACATTAAAAATGACTTATTAGTAGCAAGAATAATATATTGCGTGCTTGATAATTTTGCATCGAACCCGTAACCGAATGTTAAGTGAAGGTGAGGGACACTTGATGAAATAATATTATAAATCTAATACCACTGGGTTCGTTTTATTCTTTTTAGCTACAAAAATATTGTCTGTTAGTTGATTGATTGTATATTGTTTAACGTCCCTCTTGAGAATTTTTCTACAATCAAAATTACAAGCAACAAAAGCCAGGAAAAATAAAATAAAAACCCGACCGCGACCCGGGTTGATAATTTGGTCGCTAACAAATACTGCAATATAAAAAAAAACCCGACCACGACCCGGGTTGATAATGTGGTCGCTTAAAAATACTGCAAAATAAAATTTAAAAAACACATGACCGCGACCCGGGTTGATAATGTGGTCGCTAGCAAATATTGCAAACTTTTTTCAACAAAAGATGCACGTACCACGAACTCCAAACTAATTAGGTTAGAATCAGGGCGAAGGCGACAAGGGCCTTGCATGTTCGTAACATTGACATTAATCTCAGCCGGGCAAGGGAATGTATTTCCCCTCTCACCAGGTCGTGAAATCGTTACGTCGGTATATCCCGGACGCCATTTCCTATAGTATGGAGCAGGTTGATTCGAGTAACGAACTGCTGCTAAGACAATTATAGTTGACAAGTCAACTGACGGTATTAAGAAGCAGAACTGGATCACGAAGACCTTTGGTCTATCATTTGACATGCTATCCTCTGTTGGAAAGAGGAAATTGGTAAATGGAACGGGCAATTATCGCTGGTGTTCAGGCCAGACAGTGAAGACATTCAATGCACGCTCAACCCCCCTCGAGCTCCTGATTGTTTTCATCCAGAGAAAGTACCAAGAAGCTTTCTCTGCCGCATGCACTACATTGTGTTTGCGAGGGTTCGCCTGGGGAGAGTTTGACTGTTGGTAAGTTAAGCTCTCAGACTAGACGGCCTGTGCTTAGTTAAGAGCACATATTGGTCACGGTTACCGGAGGGGCGGATATAAAGACAAACAGATTCATTGTCACTGCAAGCATTATCATGAAAAATACACATGCAGCATGAGCTCGACTGTGACCTAGGCCTAAAACTGTGGTCACAATCAAAATTACAAGCAACAAAAGCCAGGAAAAATAAAATAAAAACCCGACCGCGACCCGGGTTGATAATATATAACAAATATTGAAGAAAAAACCCGATTGTGACCCGGGTTGATAATTTGGTCGCTTACTAGCATTGCAGGACAAATAATAAACCCGACCGCGACCCGGGTTGATAATGTGGTCGCTTACTAGCATTGCAGGGCAAATAATAAACCCGACCGCGACCCGGGTTGATAATGTGGTCGCTAACAAATATTGCAAAATAAAATAAAAACCCGACCGCGACCCGGGTTTATAATGTTCTCATTTTACAATGTTTTGCATAGTATTGTGGCTTTTTTGCTTGTACTCTTTGATTGCGACCACATTTTAACGCCTGGGTCGCGGTTGAGCTTATGTTGCATGAATTTTTCTCTTGATAACGCTTGCAGTGACAATAAATTTTTTGCCCAAATATACGCCCCTCTGGTAACCGTGACCAATGTGTGCTCTTAACCAAGCACAGGTCCGTCCAGCTTAAGAGCTTAACTTACAAACAGCCAAACTCTCCCCAGGCGGGCCCTCGCAAACACAATGTAGTGCATGCGGCAGAGAAAGCTCCTTGGTACTTTCTCTGGATGAAAACAATCAGGAGCTCGAGGGGGTTGAGCGTGCACTGAATGTCTTCAATGTGTGGCCTGAACACCATCGTTAATTGCCCGTTCCATTTACCAATTTCCTCTTTCCAACAGAGTGATAAACCAAAGGTCTTCGTGATCCAGTTCTGCTTCTAAATGCCGTTAGTCGACTTGTCGACCATAATTGCCTCAGCAGGAGTTCGTTACTCGAATCAACCTGCTCCATACTATAGGAAATGGCATCCGACACATACCGACGTAACGATTTTACGGCCTAGTAAGAGGGGAAATGCACCCCCTTGCCCGGCTGAGATTAATGTCAAAGTTAAGAGCATTAAGAACCACAGCTGCCTTTGCCCTAATTCTATTCTGATTAGTTTGGAGTCCGTGATATAAGCTACTGGCACACATGTTGGCGTAAATTATACCCGCCCACGGCAGGTCTCGAATCCAGTCTCTCACAGTCTACAGTTAAGAATCCAGCGCGTAACCGACTGCGCCACGCTGTCCTTTCGCCCTTTCCCACTTCAGATTGATGTTAAACTTTAAGAACACCCTTTTCCTGGGTAGTTTAGAGTACGTGATATATACTTTTAGGACTACTGATAGCAACTGGCGAATGTTTTGTCGAAAAATTTACACGCCCACATCGGGACTCGAACCCAGTCTGTCTCAGACAAGAGTGTATAATCCAACGCGTAACTGACTGAGCCACGCTGTCCTTATGCTATGGCACTTAATAAACAAGCGTCTATAACAGTTTATGTAATAGATCAAAGATTTTGTTTACATCTGCTTTAAAGTAATATTGTGTGATAATATATTGTCTAAAAGATTTGCAATTAAATTATTTTTTTCATAATATAAGACCCGAATTCTTTTTTTGACAGTATTTACATATCACAAGTGGATATTTCTTAGATTTCTTAAATGGTTATATTTAGAATACCGTGCATCGGGTTTAAGCATAGCTATCAAAATAATATAAAACCAGAGTCCCGATTTGCAGAAGTATAAATGTTTGACCATTCCTAACAAACGCTTGCAAGTTAGATTTTATTTGAACAGAGTCAGGAAATTTCGGGGTATGTTCTCCAGGCGTGCCTATGCTTATATATGTTAACACCACAAAAAAAGAGTTATAATATGCACCTATTAAAACACTCACTTGTGTTATTTTCCATTTAGCATGAAACACAAATAATGTGTTAACTGAATGTTCTCCACTATAGAATTGTCTGTATCTTTGCATACGCTTTTAAATGCGACAAAAAGGGAAGCCAAGAAAAAAATATTAATCTTTATTTCTTCGGATTAACTGATTGTTTTCAAGCATTTTTTATTCTTTTACGAAGTTACAATTGTGTAATATTTTACATACTCAAAAAGGGTAAATGTGTAATGCTCTCCCTTTCTTTTCAAGAATTCAATGTTAATATCACAGAGTAGTATCAAGTAACATCACATAATGATAATCTAAGTCTAGATTTCGTCGTGTGACGTATCTTCATTGCCTCTGTATCCACATCAATCCATGACTTAGATCTATATGTGTCTACATTTTATTGCACAATTATTACAAAAAAGCAGCACTGGCTAGAACCCCCAGTTTTCACGGTACTTGAAGTGACTGGTTAGTGATCCATACGCTAATAATACCATGCGTTCACCATGTAGTTATGTTACACGCTAGCTAGCATACTACAGAAGATGATTAAGGATCAAAGGGTACGTATACTAGTACTTTAGATGCGAATTTTATTCATATATTATCAAGCTGATAAAGGTCGCACGCATTGCACAGTGGTTTGAGTGTCTACTCTAGAGTCGAGGAGTAAGAAGTTGATCCTTATGTCGCGCGTTCGAATCCCACTTTGGGACGTGGAGATCGGTCCTTCGGAGAGACCGTATAAACCGAGGCCCAGTGTCGCAGTAATTGCTGGCACGAAAAAGATCCCTCACTGCTCAATGGCCGCAAGTGCCGAGTATGGGAAAAAAATTGCAGCTCTCCAACGGCAAGTGGCAGCGTCTCCTGTGAAAAAGTCCGGAGAGGGACATAAACAACATATAGCAGACACGTAGCAACTGAGGGAGCAGGAGGGCCTGCCCCCCCCCCCCTCCTCCTCCTATTTTTATCAGTATTACTTTTACTATTGAAAATGTTTATTGAAAGGCAGGTTGGCCACCACGTTTTACAACAGCAAAGTGATATAAGTAAAATGTAGTATTGTATGCTGTATGCAAAAAAATTGGTACTGAAAGAAGTTGGCAGTGAAAAAAGTTTGCCTCTACCCCTCACCCCCAACCCCCTTGAAACAGGATTATCGAGTTTGGGCAGTGTGCCTTTTTTTTTTAGTTTGATAGCTTTCTCAGATAAAACATAATTTCTTTGGCTGCCCCCCCCCCCCTCCCAATTTAAAAACAATGCTACGTCACTGATACAATCATGAGAGAGGAGTTACAGATAATGGGATATTGTAGTTCAATAATTCAGTTTGTATTATGGATTTGAAACATTTATTTGTATAGCAAAATGAGTCTAGGCCAATAAAAAATTTCGGAGGATCGAAAATTACTAGTGTTATGGACTTGTTTCATACTGAAAACTACTGCATTCGGAATATTAAAAGAATATTTACCAATAAGAATTTTATGTTCCTGTGTTTACTTCTGATCAAATTATGCCATAATTTCGAGCTTCAATTTAGATGGTGAGAGAATTTGAATGAAAATTATATGTTACGTTTATATCAAGTATATACGTTATTTCAGTTATTGTGCACTCGCGTTTGTAAACACATGTAATGCTGACTGTATTCATTTCTGAATTAGTACTGCAAGTTTGAAAGTATTTCTTAAGGAGATATACCATTGATGCCATTATTACATTGAGGTATATGCTTAATTTCATTCATTGCAAGCGGATGCAGATATACAATGTGCATGCTGATGGATAATGACAATGGCATCTTTTCTACTATTTCATCACTAGCATTTCATCTAGAAGTATATATATTATTTCAATTTCTGTATACAGCTACATTGAATATATCGGTCATTTCATCCACTGTACATGGCATGTGCATTTTTAACAATGTCACCTTGTGTAGATTTATATTAGTAATATGTCTATATATTCTGAGCATTACATTAAAAGCATTTCATTAAAATATATTTAAGGTATGGCTATTTCAAGTGTATTAGTCATTTTCCGGGTGATACGCGTGGGCACGTGCATGCATATACATAATGACCATGTCAACTTGTCTATACTTTTGATACATGTTTAGTAAAGCATATCATAACGATATATATTAACAAAATTAGCTATATAAAGTATATTTGTCGTTTTACTCATTTTGTGTCCTCGCACGTGCATGTATGTGCATGTTGGCCATGTCATCTTGTGAAAACGTTTAAAATGTCTTTATTCTGATTTTCAAAGCATTTCATCAAGTAATGGAAAAAAAATTGGCTACATAAAGTATATTTGTAATTGCACGCATAACACGCGCGCGCACGTGCAAGCAATTGCAAGAATACCACGTTATCTTGTCAGCACTTATAATATCTTTTCATATACTCAGTATGATAAAATTTCGTTAAAAAATACAAAAATATGATTATTTTAATTATATAGGCCAATTTATGCATTGCATGTGGGCGCAGGTGCATGCATGTGAATGTTCACAATGTCATCTTGTCTACATTTACAAAACCCCAGTATGTCATTTTGATCTGAATACGAAAGCGTTACATCAAAAAGTTTGAAAGTTAACACTACATCAAGTACATTGGTAATTTCACGTGTTGCATGTGCGCGCACGTGCATGTATGTGCATTTTGATTGCAGTCATGTCTGACTTATAAACGCTTTTCATGTATTCAGTAACAAACGATTTCATCGAAAAACACAAAAGAAATGACTATATTTAATATAAAAGTCATTTTATGCATTGCACGTGCACGCACGTGCATGCATGTGCATGTAGACAATGTCATCTTGCCTACATTTATAATATTTCTACATATACCGAATATCAAAACATTACATCAAAAAATGTCTAAGTTGCGGCTATTTCAGGTATTTTGGTCATTTCACGTGTTTCACGTGCTCGCTCTTGCAAGCACGTGCGCGCAAAATGACCTTCGTTCCGCAAATCTACATAACATGCCTACTGACCCTAAAATGATTTCACCTAAATAGGATGTGTAGTTTACAAGATCACTCGCGGACAAAATTTTCCCAGGAAGAAAAATAATAATAACTAGATGTGAAACTCGTTGCGAGCAACGAGAGGTCTTCCGTCCCTTTCCGGAAAGAAAACTTAAAATTGAGCTGAAAAAGTAAAAAAAAGATTTGCCCACAAGAGGGATTGAACACATTAGTCGCCAGCATGAAATTCCAACACACTAAATATTACGCTATCGGGACCTCTACTCTAAATCTACTTGTATATATCAACAAAACAGTGCTTCTCTCTTAAAAAGAAAGGCGGGTCACTATTCAAAATATAGCGCCAAACGCCACGAGTTAAAAAAAAAGAACGTTCTTATAGAGTAACATTCGAGGTTTAGAAAGTATATTTAACACATTTTACAAATTCCATATTGTTTTATATATGCATGTAACA
>PRKT01000310.1:519142-535890 GCA_003671525.1 Saccostrea glomerata
GTCATATGGGGGACAAGAGGACATCTTTTATTGTACATCAGTAGGGGAACCAGAGGGCACCTTATATTGTACATCAGTGGGGGGACCAGAGGTCACTTTATATTGTACATAAGTAGGGGACATCAATAGGGGGACCGACTAGGGGTCACCTTATATCATACATCAGTAGGGGGACCAGGGGTCACCTTATATTGTACATCAGTAGGGGGACCAAAGGCAATCTTATATTTTACATCAGTTGTGGAACCAGTGAACATCTTATATTGTACACCAGTAGGGAGACCAGGGATTATCATATATTGTACATCAGTAGGGGGACCAGGGGTCACCTTATATTGTACATCAGTAGGGAGACCAGAAGACACCTTATATGGTACAACAACAGGGTGACCAGGGGACATCTTATGTTGTTCATAAATTGGGGAAATCAATAGGGGGACCAGAGGACACCTTATACATATATTATACATCAGTAGAGGGACCAGGGGTCATCTTATTTTGAACACCAGAAGGGTGACCAGAGATCACCTTATATTGTACATCAGTAGTGGGACCATAGGATACCATCTATGTACATCAAAAGGGAGAACAGAGGTCACCTCATATTGTACATAAGTAGGGAATATGAGTAGGGGGACCAGAGATCATCTTATATTGTATATCAGTAGGGGGACCAGGGGTCACCTTACTTTGTACATCAGTAGGGGGACCTGGGGTCACCTTATATTGTACAACAGTAGAAAGGGCAGGGGTTACCTTATATTGTACAACATTAGGGGGATGAAAGGACACCTTATATTGTACATCAGTAGGAGAAAACAGTAGGGGGACCAGAGGGAACCTTATATTGTACATCAGTAGGGGGACAGAGCCTTCAGTTCAGTTTTAACGTTCGTTACTAGGTGAACCAGAGGTAAACTAATATTGTTCATCAATAAGTTGACCAAAGGTCATTTGATTATGGAGACTAATGGTCATCTTTATATTGTACAACAGAAAGAGAACCATAGGTCAACTTATACTGTAGAAGAGGAAACGTCAGATTATATTGTACATCATAAGGGGAAACGGAGGTCACCTTATACATCAATAGGGAGTCAGAGGTCACCCTATGTTGTAGATCATTATTATGAGGACCTTAGGTCACTCTATATTTTACATCACAAGGGGGACCAGAGGTCACCTTGTATTGTACATAAATGGGGAGACCAGTGGTCCCCTTTGTTGTACATTTTTAAAGAAATCAGACCTAAAAAAATTATATGAATGCAGAGAGATAAAGCATCAACGATTCTAGACCCCTTTTAACCAACAGACACCTAAAAAGAAAACAAAGGCGGACCAGAGGGTACAGATAAAATGCATATTAACGAGATGCTAGAGGTTCACTTAAGAACACGACAAGAGGCCTATGGATCTTATAGGTCATCTGAACATCTTGTAAAACTTTAAAACTTTCATTTCAAATAAGCGGTTATAATTAGCTATAATTAGTAGTGCTCATTGACCACAAAAACCTTCATCCTGAGGCCATACATTTCACAATTTTGAAGAAAAGGACCATTGTTCATAAAAAAATTGCTTTATACCAAAGAACAAATTTCAAAGCATTAATACAATTACAGCATTGTCTACAAATAACATGATACCCATGAGCCAGGGGCATTGAAATTTCTAATTCTGGAAGACGCTCCCTTGCTTGTCATAACTATATGTAGTTTGTTTAATTTAATTAATATCCAGAGAGGAAGATTTTTTTAAAGGATTAAGGAGGCTGGGGGTCAACAAATTAACCATCAGTTTTAACTTATTTTTTTAGATAAGGTATCATAAGCTGTCAACTATCATTTGGCAAAGAAAAAATTCATACATTTTAGTTTTAAAATTTGATCATTTTTGTATATCTTTATATGGAGCTCTTCTTTTAAAGGAGATCAAAATAATCTGAAAATGACTGCCACCCCTCAGCCTCTTTAATGAATTTAAACTTAACAGTTTATATAGCCCCACCGTAACACCGGAACCCCTGACCTTTGGGTCACGAATTTCAAAACTTTGAAGAGATTACCCTTCTTCATCACAACTTTGCATGTAGTTAGTTTGTTTAATATCCAGGGGCAGAGGGAAATATTTTCAAAGATAAATGCATTTCATAATTATTATTATTGTCGTTATGGGTATTTCCTGTGTGAACAGAGTGGTGCATCTGTGTGGTATTTATGTCACGTGACATGGTCATATAAATAGCAGGTGTGTACTTAAAAAGTTACTCTACCGCTCGTACAGAACGTGTAAGGAATGAAAACCAGTAAATTAGGCACACACACATATATGTATGTATATAAGTATTATTTAATGAGTAAAAATAACGTGTGTTGAAATGAATACAAATGTGTTAAATTTGTAATAAACGTTCTGACGAGCAGCATTCCATACATATAAGTTGATTTTTCTTTCAATACAGAATAAAAAGTATAATTAATTTATATTCGGACAAACGAAGTAAGGGAGAATATAAATTAATATAAATTTTATAGCCCTGTCCTAACCCCAGGGACCCTGACCCTGGGACAATGAATTTCACAATTTTGGTATGGAGTCAATGCTTATAATAATTATGCCAACAGTTCGACGGCTTGATGTTAATGAGTAAAGAAGATTTTTAAAGATTTCATCAATTGTAGTAATTTCGCCCAAACTTTCTTGCCTTAGTGGGTGGAGGGCAGGGACCATGAATTAAAAAGTCTCCCCTTCACTCATAGATACTTTATGCCAAAATTGGTTGTAAATGGTTGAGGGATTACAGAGAAAAGCTGAAAATGTTCGAATGTTAACGAACAATGCACAGCGCGCGACGCCAGAAAAAAAAACTGATAGCAATAAGTCACATGCCTTGATTCAGGTGACCAAATAAGGAGTCCTTTGTTCTCAATATTTATGTAAAATATTAGATGTCTTCTGGTCTCCCTGTTGACTTACAATATAATATCATAAGGTGACCTCTGGCCTTCTTATTGATGTAAAATATAAAGTGTCTTCCGGTTTCTTCATTGTCGTTCAAATTAGCGTTATTATTAGTTTTAATGATGTACAATATAATGTGACCTCTTGTCCCCCTACTGATGTACAAATTACGAGGGTTGTTCAATAAATAATGTCCTGAACTGTATGACATACAATATTAAGCTTGAATTTTTCGCATTATTGCATCTTTAATTGATGTGACTAAATTTCATCACATAGTTTAACTGTGAGTAGCTGGAAAACAAGGGTATTCGAGACACTGCATTAAAAATGAATTGTAAAGAATCAGTAAACTAAAGTAAAATTAAACCGTCCATTAAAGCTGCTGTAAAACTTGTTAAGAATCCCAAAGAAATACTCAGTGAAATATGTAAAAATTTACTGCAATTAATGTTTGTTGTATAGACAATTGAGCAGGTGGATTTCACTGATAAAATATATATAATGGGCATAAAAAATGGATACCGTACTTGCAAACAAAAATTAAGCAAATAATGTACTGTTTGCCAAATTTCAACAAATAATCACTAATGGTGTATGATTGACTATACGACACATGGCAAAGAATGGAGGCGTAAAAGGCGAGGACAATCCCCCACTCTGAAAATTGATATTTCTCAATTCGAAAAGTAGTATTTTTTCAAAATTTTATGGTTTATATCATCTTTTACATATCAAATTCTGTATTTCATTGTTTTAATAATTCATGAATAATTTATTTCTTATTCATGTTTTAATGACATTGTACATAAATGGGGAGACCAGCTTCATGTATGATTCGAACTCTCTTCATAGCTCAGGTTTAGTCCAAGACCAACCGCTTTAAACACTACGCTACAAAGTATATGCACTATTGGCGTCTTTCAGTGTGATTTAAATAGACGTGTTTGTTGAAGAGGAAATTTTTTCCGAAAAGTTCGATTTTCATATAGAATGGGTTCAGATTCAATTTTTTGGATAAATGAAATAGACTTAACATGCATTTACATTTTCATCATTTAAGCGTTCACGAAGAATGGAGACTTGACCTATTCTTGTTCAAAATTCATTTTTTATAGCTCTGTTGCAACCACTATTGAAATAACGACCACTATTGAAATAATTATATCAATAGTGGTTGAGAGTACATTTCAATAGCAAACATAGTTGGTAACCACTATTGAAATACGACCACTATTGAAATAATTATATCAATAGTGGTTGAGAGTGCATTTCAATAGCAAAGATATTTAATAACCGCTATTGAAATACGACCACTATTGAAATAATTATATCAATAGTGGTTGAGAGTGCATTTCAATAACAGTCATAGTTAGTAACCACTATTGAAATACGACCACTATTGAAATAATGTTCACGTTTGAAATAAAAATTTCAATATGGATTAAATTATGGTTTTTGTTTTGAAGTATTATCAGCAACTATCAAAATTATTACTTAAATCACTTTTGAAATTATAATTTCCATAACTATCTAAATCTTCATTTAAGGACAAATGATACAAACAAAATATGGATGCCTGGATTGGTATATATTTCTTTGTCTGATTTCATTGAAAATGATGCAAATAATAAATTTCTATAGAATACAAAGAAATTTGCCTCTCTACAACCGTCCTTATTAATTTAAACACTTTAATTATAAATCTATATATTTTTCATCCCAAATCCAATTTTTTGTAAAATTTTGGATGAAAAATAAAAAATTAAGCGGTAAAACTTTTCTTTACATACTGGTCGTATTGCAATACTGGTTGAAACTTATAATAATCATATTGAAAAGCACTCTTTCCCACTATTATATAATTATTTCAATAGTGCTTGTATTTCAATAGTGGTTGAAACCTATCGTTATCATAATGAAATGCACTCTCACCTACCACTGAAGTAATTATTTCAATAGTGATCGTATTTCAATAGTGGATATTACCTATGATTGTTATTGAAATGCACTCTCAATCACTATTGAAATAATTATTTCAATAGTGGTTGTATTTCAATAGTGGTTACTAACTATGTTTGCAATTGAAATGCACTATCAACCACTATTGATATAATTATTTCAATAGTGGTCGTATTTCAATAGTGGTTACTAACTATGTTTGCTATTGAAATGCACTCACAACCACTATTGATATAATTATTTCAATAGTGGTCGTATTTCAATAGTGGTTACTAACTATGTTTGCTATTGAAATGCACTCTCAACCACTATTGATATAATTATTTCAATAGTGGTCGTTATTTCAATAGTGGTTGCAACATAGCTCTATTAAACCCATTCTCCACTAAATATACTTAACTGTCAACTTTGAAATAAATATTATCAAATGATAAGTCGTTCAGTAAGATAAAATAATAAAATATTTTGAAGATGACATTACTGAGAACATGATTTTAGAAAAATATAGCTTTTTGTGGATTTTGAAAATTGAAAAGCATTTTGTCTCAGAGCAGGGGATTGTACACGCCTTATACGCCCTCTTTCAAAATAGACATCATTTCGGGAGTAGTTCACACTGTTTTAAAAGCGTTTGACAGAAAAAAAGCTTAGTACTCATAAGTAACCCTTTAAAAAAATGAGTGAAAACGACTGCGTATAAGAATATATGAACAATTATTTAAAATATCAGCAATTGTGGTTATTCACGATTATTTGAATTTTAAACAGATAATGAAACTTGAATCTATTGCTTAAACTAGCAATTATTTTATGACAAAAAATCAAAAGGTTAATGAGAATAAGGAATCCACAACATTAGATTTTTTTTCATGACAGCGTCCAAACCCGAAAGCCCTGAAGAGTAAATTAAGGAGTCTTGGGGATAAACAAAAGTTAATGTTCATTCACATTAACAATATTCGCCAGATCTTTCGCCTTTTTACTTGTTCCATTTGCCAAACTTGAGAAAACGCCTTTCAGAAGGAAGAAACAAGTGCAGGAAATCATAGGATCTGCAATAATCCAGTATACATGTACAAAGGTTCATACCAGAAAATGAGTTCAAAAAACAATTGAAAATGAATCAGAAATTGGATAAAAAATGTTACTTACATGTGTTTAAATGAAAAGATAATTTTAGGTTAAATCACTAAAATAACTAAATTATTGAAAAGCGACTTTTGTTTCTTTCCAAGCACCGAAGACATTATTTATTAAGCGACCCTTGTATAAGGTGACCTACCAATGTACAATATCAGGTGTCTTCTGGTCCCCCTACTGATGAACAATATGAGGTGACCTCTAGTCCCCCTACTGATGTACAATATACGGTGACCTCTGGTCCCCCTACTGATGTGCAATGTAAAGTGGCCTCTGATCCCCTTACTGATGTACAATATAAGATGTCATCTGGTCTCCCTTCTGATGTACAATATGAGGTGACCTCTAGTCCTCCTACCGATGTATAATATAAGGTGACATCTGGTCCCCTTACTGGTCCCCTACTGATGTACAATTTGAAGTGACCTCTGGTCCCCCTACTGGCGTACAATATAAGGTGGCCTCTGATCCTACTGATTCACAATATAAGGTGACCCCTGGTCCCCTTGCTGATGTACAATATAAAGTGTCCTCTGATCCCCTTACTGATGTGCAATATAAGGTGACCCCTGGTCCCCCTGCTGATGTTCAAATAAAGGTGACCTCTGGTCCCACTACTGATATAAAATAAAAAGTGGCCTCAGGTCCCCCTACTGATGTATAATATAAGGTGACATCTGGTCCCCCTTCTGGTGTTAGATATAAGGTGACCTCTGGTACCCCTTACTAATGAACAATATAAGGTAGCCACTGGTCCCCCTACTGATGCACAATATAAGGTGACCTCTGGTCCCCTTCTAATGTACCACATAAGGTGACCTCTGGTCCCCCTACTGATGTACAATATAAGGTAACCCCTGGTACCCCTACTGATGATCAATATAAAGTGACTTCTCATCCCCTTACTGATGTACAATATAAGGTGACCTCTAGTCTTCCTTCTGGTGTTAGATATAAGGTGTCCTCTGGTACCCCTTACTGATGAACAATATAAGGTAGCCACTGGTCCCCCTACTGATGCACAATATAAGGTGACCTCTGGTCCCCTTCTAATGTACAACATAAGGTGACCTCTGGTCCCCCTACTGATGAACAATATAAGGTGACCCCTGGTACCCCTACTGATGATCAATATGAAGTGACTTCTCATCCCCTTACTGATGTACAATATAAGGTGACCTCTAGTCCCCCTTCTGGTGTTAAATATAAGGTGACTTCTGGTCCCCCTTTTTATGTACAATATAAAGTGGTCTCTAGTCCCCCTACTGATGTACAATATAAGATGACCTCTGGACCCCCTTCTGATTTTAAGTATAAGGTGACCCCTGGTCCCCATGCTGATATACATTATAACGTGGCCTCTGATTCTCAACTGATGTACAATATAAGGTGACCTCTGGTCCCCCTTCTGATGTTAGATATAAGGTGACCCCTGGTCCCCCTGCTGATGTACAATATAAAGTGTCCTCTGATCCCCTTACTGATGTGCAATATAAGGTGACCCCTTGTCAACCTGCTGATGTACAATATAAAGTGTCCTCTGATCCCCTAACTGATGTGCAATATAAGGTGACCTCTGGTCCCCCTTCTGATGTTCAAATAAAGGTGACCTCTGGTCCCCCTACTGATATACAATAAAAAGTGGCCTCAGATCCCCCTACTGATGTACAATATAAGGTGAATTTTGGTCCCCCTTCTGATATAAGATATAAGGTAACGTCTGGTCCCCCTTACTGATGAACAATACAAGGTAGCCTCTGGTCCCCTTACTGATGCACAATATAAGGTGACCTCTGGTCCCCTTCTTATGTACAATATAAAGTGATCATTGGTCCCCCTGCTGATGTACAATATAAGGTGACCCATGGTACCGCTGCTGATGATCAATGTAAAGTGACCTCTCATCCCCTTACTGATGTACAATATAAGGTGACCTCTAGTCCCCTTTCTGGTGTTAAATATAAGGTGGTCTCTGGTCCCCCTACTGATGTACAATATAAGAATACCTCTGGTCCCCCTTCTGATTTTAAATATAAGGTGACCTCTGGTCCCTCTGCTGATATACAATATAACGTGGCCTCTGGTTCTCCACTGATGTACAATATAAGGTAACCTCTCGTCCCCTTTCTGATGTTAGATATAAGGTGACCTCTGGTGCCTCTTACTGATGAACAATATAAGGTAGCCTCTGGTCCCCCTACTGATGAACAATATAAGGTGACCTCTGGTCCCCCTTCTGATATACAATATAAGGTGACCCTTGGTCCCCCTGCCGATGTACAATATTAGGTGAACTCTGGTCATCCTACTTATTGTTTCTATATAAGGTAACCTCTGGTCCTCCTACTTATGTACAATATAAGGTGACCTCTGGTCCTTCTGCTGATGTACAATATAATATGACCTCTGGACCTACTACTGATGTACAATATAAGGTGTCCTCTGGTCCCCATATTGATGTTCAATATAAGGTGACCTCAGGTCCCTTTACTGATGTACAGTGCAATATTAGGTGAACACTTGTCTCCGTACTAATGAAAAATATCGGGTGACCTCTAGTCCCCGTACTGATGTACTATATAAGGTGTCCTCTGGTCACCCTACTGATGTACAATATAAGGTGACCCCTGGTAGCCCTGCTGATGATCAATATAAAGTGACCCCTCATCCCCTTACTGATGTACAATATAAGGTGACCTCTAGTCCCCTTTCTGGTGTTAAATATAAGGTGTCCTCTGGTCCTGCTACAGATTTACAGTACAATATTAGGTGACCACTAGCCCCCGTACAATATAAGGTGACCTCTGGTCATCTTTCTGATGTTAAATATAAGGTGACCTCTGGTCCCCCTACTGATGTACAATATAAGGTGACCCTAGGTACCACTGCTGATGTACATATGTGACCTCTAGTCATCCTTCTGATGTTTAATTCAAGGTGACCTCTGGTCCCTCTACTGATGTACAGTACAATATTAGATTACCTGTAGTCCCCCTACTGATGTACAATATAGGGTGACCTCTGGTCCCCCAAATGATGTACGATATAAGGTATCCCAATTATGTGCAATAAAAGATTAACTTTGGACTCCTATTGATTTTAAATGTATGGTGACCTATGATCCCTCTGATGATGTACAATATAAGGTGACCACTGGTCTCCCTAATAATGTTAAATATAAGGTGGCCTCTGGTCCCCCTACTGATGTACAATATAAGGTGATTTTTGGTCCCCCTATTGATGTACAATATGAGGTTACCTCTGGTCACCCTTTATTACTTTCACGTTTCTGCTAATATATATATTAGAAAGTTGATCTTTATAAAGTTATAAATATGATTATTTTGGAGTAAGACAAAGAAAATTGTCTATCATATAAAATTCAATTAATATATATGGTGACCTGAGGTCTCCGTATTGATATCGATGAATTTATTTTTGTGCCTTTAATGCCTGGAGAGTTCCTAGAATGTTTTATTACTACGCAAAATGACGAACTATTTGCGGGGGACCCCAGGTCCTAGTTGAGCGTACGTTTTATCCTTCTGCAATAAAGTTACATCGGACGAAAGCTTTTATTAAAGTCAAGTTTATTCCGGTTCTTTCAAACGCGCAACTGACGCGTTCAGAATTCTACGATGAACCGTACGCGCATAATTTCCACACATGTGACATTACCGTTGTGTTACCCGTTGTCACGTGTGTTGCCAAGGCTTAGGGTGATAGATCGAATTGTTATCTGCGTTTAAACCAATCAGATTTAGTATTTAACATGAAAATATAATAATATAACTTTAGAACTCATATAACATTGAGAAAAGTTAAACATAAATTAAATAAACTTGTCATGTTACTAATAGAAGAAAACTCAGAGTTAAATGATTGAGAAATTAATATCAATATCTATTATATGCTTATTAATGAGGATAAAATCTTTGATAAAGAAATTATTTCGGGAAAACATCACAGGGAGTTGATACGTAAAATTTCATTGCAAAAGCTCAGAGGATGCTCGAGATATCTCACGAGAAAGATAGCGTAAAAACAAACCGAAATTATTGATTTATGACCTTGACCTTTGATCTTTTCACCTCAAAATCAATAGGGTTCCTCCTTAAGTCAGTAAGAGTTCCTATGCAAAATTTCATTGCAAAAGCTCAGAGGATTCTCGAGATATCTCACGAGAACGAAAGTGTAAAGAAAAAAGGCAGAATTTATTGATTTATGACCTTGAACTTTGATCTTTTAACCCCAAAATCAATAGGGTTCCTCTTTAAGCTTTCGGAAGTTGCTTTGCAAAATTTCATTGCGAATTCTCAAGGGGTCTTGAAATATCGCACGGGAAAAAAACGTTACAGACAGACAGAAAATAACTATTTTTGATGCATTAATTCTAAAAATATTTTGATCACAATTTGCAGTAAACAAAATTAACATCAGAGTAAAAAAAATCTAAGTGCAGCTCATCACAATAAGTCTATCTGCCGAGAACACAGTATTGTACGACTTACAATATTATTATGCATAAACAATAAATAGCTCGTTCTGCATTCAATTTATTAATGAAACCACGCTTCATTTATTTTATTTAGATTAAGATAAAATAGACAAGCGAAATGGCTGTTTAACAAACAACATTCCTATTGTGGCATATATATTTTTTATTAATTTTCAATACATGTATTTATTATGTACATGTATGGTA
Source organism: Saccostrea glomerata (assembly GCA_003671525.1). Classification (NCBI taxonomy): domain Eukaryota; kingdom Metazoa; phylum Mollusca; class Bivalvia; order Ostreida; family Ostreidae; genus Saccostrea; species Saccostrea glomerata. The sequence continues at coordinate 529,914 of PRKT01000310.1, forward strand.
ATTCTGATATATTACATTTAACTTGATTTAAAATGCTCATGTTGAATAATATAATTATTCAGTTTATAGCCCTTTAGTGTGCATTCACCCATGACTTTCTTCTCTTTCTGGTAGGTTAACAATTTATTACTAATATTTATATGATTCGTATTTTCAATTAAATGTCCATTCAGTAATTTTGCATTCTTGATCTATTTCTGAAGCACTTTCCCTGAGTAAATGATATCAGTGAGAACGATATTTTAAAGTATGAGTAAACAGAAAGATCGATCTCATTAATTGTTATATATTTTTATCCATTATTGACAATGTTCGAATCCCAACATTCCAATATAGCATGCTTCCATGTATATTCCATTAGTATACATTTCCTCCGTTCATGTAATTTACCATTGTTAACCTGGGCCCTCCATCTTATACATATTCATACATGACACAGAAACAATAAATTATGTTGCACTCTGCCACCACTGTGACTTTATTAAAAACTAAATGTTAATTACATAAAATGATAAAATGATGTAAATCTCATTAAATGGTTATGTAATCATAACCTAATTAAAATTTGATATACAATTATGAATATTTGATTATTTACCCCAATAAAATTATAATGAATATTAATTAATAATTCCCATTAATTTTCCCATTAATGATGTAAATGATTACATAATTTTAAAGCAACCTATACCTTGTGGTCTGAAACCGCAATACAGAAACAAATAAAATGTGGATTTATTCATTAAAAAAGGAAGGTGGAGGGGCGGAGGTGGATAAAATTCGTAGAAAAATTTCCAGTGAGTTTATTGTCCGGCGTCCTGAAAGAAAGTGGCGACCCACGCTATCTCTAAAGAGACGCACCTTCAGTTTCCCGCGAAACGATTCTATTGGTTCTATCCATCAGCACTCGCATAGCTTACCATATAATAAGATGCTATTGAAATTAAGCTGGAGTGTATTGCAAGAGCGATAACTCCAGCATTTAAGAAAGAAATACATTATCAATATACATAAAGCATTTTAAGGAACCTTAAAATTCTTTTATCCATAATTGACAATGTTCGAATCCCAACATTCCAATATAGCATGCTTCCATGTATATTCCATTAGTATGCATTTCCTCCGTTCATGTAATTTACCATTGTTAACGTGGGCCCTCCATCTTATACATATTCATACATGACACAGAAACAATAAGTTATGTTGCACTCTGCCACCACTGTGACTTTATTAATAACCCAAATGTTAATTACATAGAATGATAAAATGATGTAAATCTCATTAAATGGTTATGTTATCATAACCTAATTAAAATTTGATATACAATTATGAATATTTGATTATTTACCCCAATAATATTTTAATGAATATTAATTAATAATTCCCATTAATTTTCCCATTAATGATGTAAATGATTACATAATTTTAAAGCAGCCTATACCTTGTGGTCTGAAACCTACATGTACTTGATTTAATCCCATAAATCAAGTTCAGACCCCAAGGAGAAAAGAAAAACCCACACCAGTAATAAAATTCTGAGTAAGTGGCAAAGTGCAGATATACCTAATAAGGCCCACCTTTTCAGAGAAAGACATATGCTCTGAAAACCTTAGCCTTATTTAAAAGAATTGCAAATAGGTGAGGATACACATATGCCTCAACTATTACATACATGCATGCAGAAAAATTATGTATATTTAACAGATGTTAAAAGAAAAGCAGCTAAACACTTTCATAGGTAGGAATAAACATATGTCCCACCTCAATGTTATCAGGAAATATACATATGTTCCTGAACAAATGGATTTTGTATTAATTACATCAATGAGTTTAAAATAGTAACCGTCACGATCAATTTAACTTAGCGGGAATAAACATATGTCCCGCTTAGTTGCAATGTTATCAGGAAATATACATATGTTCCTGAACCACACTTGTTTAAATGTCCATCTTTCAATCACTAATGTCACTCTAAAGTTCTTAATTTGTTGCTCACTCGATAAACCATATCCAATAGGCATTAACAAATAGCCTATTGATATCCTTAGTAATAGTTAATTGGCCGGATGTAACTCTTGAATGCGTCTGACTTCCATCGACCTAAGAGTCTAATTTTACTGTCACTCATGCCAACATCTGAACAATGTGATGCCATGCCTATCCGGAACGAATGACTAGTTATTTTATTTATGTCCATATTTGCAAACGATAAACAGTTTTTTTAAGATTGTGGAGAATTTACACCTAGTTACTGGAATATCTGGAATATAGGAAAACAGTGGCCCTTTTTGTGTCCGTCTTAAACTAATATAACTTTGGAGGCATTGAGCTGGGCAACAGTTTTTGTTGCTTGCTGAGTTAATTGTCAGAAAGAAAGGTTTACCCATGTGATGTTTGTAAGTAATAAATTTGATGATAATCTTGTCTTGTTCCATCACAATCTGGTTAATATGGAGTAAATTCTTATTGATCACTTTCTTGGCAGATGTTATTTCTCCGATCCTCAAAAATCCGTAAAATGCCAACAAAAACATTATTTTAAACATGACTGATTTAAATGCATTGGAAACTGTTACTGGTAAGACATCGCATATTTGATGTAGAATCTTTTTGGTAATAGGTATCCTAACATCCTGTGAAGGTTTAAGTTTGCGGGTTGATAAAAGTAATTTTTGTATTAAAAAAGATGAACATGGATCCCCAAAGTTGTTAAGCTTATGAATGTAACTAATTGCCGAAAGATAAGATGTAATGGTCGATGCAGCATAGTCCCTCGAAAAAAGGTATGCGACGTAATATACCAAAATATGTTGTTTAACTGGAAGCTCCACCGGAAAGTCATATTTCTGTGTAAAAGTTTGAAACATCATCCATGCATGGGAGTACGAGGCGGTTGAGGAATTGGTGAGGCTGGAATCCAGGAGCATCTGTATTTGACGTGTTAATTCGGAAAATTTGGAAGTGGAGGCACGTTGACTGGATTTCTGTCCGCCCATGGTGCCAGGTGTAAGAACTGATTTACCTTGGAACGAGAAAGACAATCACATAGTAAATTTTCATTTGAAGTCAAATGCTTTGCTTTGAAATAAATGTTATATTTTAAGCATGTCAATACTAGTTTTCTCAAAAGAAACATGATATGCTTATCTTTAGATGTTGCTTATTAATGACATGCACCAGTGCTTGGTTGTCGGTGTTGAACATAATGCATTTTTTACTCATAAATTTAGAACAAATTTGTACTGCCAGGACTACGGGGTACAATTCTAAGACTGCTATGTTTTGGTACTGCCAACTACTATTCCATTTTCCTTTAAACCACTGACTACCAAAAACTGCAGCATATCCAACAACACCTTACGCATCAGTATATAACTTTAATTCACTTGAACTTATCCATCTATCAGGGAGAAACATTGAAGAACCATTGAACTTGGAAAGAAAATCTAACCAAACATTCAGATCCTCCTTAACTTCCCTTGTCATCCGAATTCTGTAAAATTGCTTTTTGATTCCAATGGTCAAATCTATAAGTCTTCTTAAAAAGGCTCTACCTTGTAACACTACATTACAAGCAAAATTCAATAAGCCTATAATTGACTGCAGTTCTTTTAATGTTAACTTAGTCTGTTCCAATTTATCAACACGCTTGAAAATTTTGTCTTCTGGAAGTCTACATTCCATTTTAGTTGAATCTAATTCATAACCCAGATATGTTATCACCTGTTTTGGACCACATTTTTTTCAAGAGAAATAGGCACCCCAATATCTGTACACATAGCTAGAAAATTTTTGAGCTTGTAAACACATTGTGTGGGTGATTTGTCTACATAATAAAGTCATCCAAAACATGTGAAATGCAAGATATCCCAAGTTTATTTTGCGCAATCCATTGCAACGCTGTTGAGAATCGTTCAAATATTTTACAAGATGAACTTAAACCAAACTGCAGACAGGTATCATATCATAAATAATATTTGTTATCCCATTTAAACCCAACAAATTTAAACTGTGTATGGTGTAGGTTAATTATTCGAAATGCTGACTTAATATCTGTTTTACAGCAGAATGCACCTTACCCACATTGTTTTATAAACTGAATAGCATCTAAAATAGATGAGTATTGAACAAATGACTCATCAGGTGGTATGCCATCATTAATTGAATGGTTATCCGGATATGATAAGTGATGAATCATTCTATATTCCCCTGGATCTTTCTTTTCCACTAAACCTAATGGTGAACATTGTATATTAGGGATAGGTTTACTTTCAAAGGGGCCTTGGACCCTACCTGCCACAATTTCTTTTTGTATTTTTTGATTAATAATTTCAGGTTTTGCGAGTGCAGAATTCAAATTCTTAGATTCTATCCCCGGACATTCTCCTTCAAATCCTAAATAAAACCCATTCGCAAAACCATCAATTAAATATTTAGTTTCATGTTCATCATAACCAGATAACCAGTGAGCAAGTCTATTTGCCTTGATTGGAGTAGGACCCTTGTTTGGAAGATGAGTTTGTTTTTGTTTGGGTAGAGTGTTTATTTGTATTGCTTGTTTGGTTTTGGTATTTTTGCATGACACGAAAGGGATGCTTAGTTGGTTTTGTGCAGTGAACAAATGGGTGAGCCCCCGAACAATTATAGCATCTATGCTGGAAACGACAGGACATTCCTGCCTGACAGTGTTTACCTGAATTGTATTGGAAGCAGGCACCTTTGGGAATTGATTTGTGATTTATTTTTAAGGTAATATATTTTTATGATCTGGTGTGTATATATTATGTAATTAATTTACAGACCACTCAGACTGTATTATTGTAAATCTGCAGCATTGCTGCGTAGTTGCAGTACACACCTGTTCCCATAGAATGAATGCACATAGTTTTATGCTTATTCAGAAATATATAATGTTCAAATACATTATGATGATAATTATTGTAAAGTTTTATGATGAATATTGATTGATATATAATTGCAGAGAAATATATGTATATTCTATATGCGTAATGAATTATCTCTCTCTTGTCAATAATTGTATTTTAAGTTTAAATATTTACACTTGTTACATTGTTAATATTGCAGGGTTATTTCCATCATTTTCATTATTTCCATTTCATCTGGTAAATAAAAGTCTTGTCAGAACCCTCAACAGGCAGTTATTTGTGCATTCGATAACCCCCAAGCCTGTTACACAATAAAAACTTACAAAGCGAAATTTTCACGCTTCTAAACGCACGATCACGAAGACTAAAACTGCGAACGATTGAGTCTGATACACGCACGATCTTGCATGTTACACGAACGGTCGCACAAGTTACACAACGATGCTACACGATTAGTGTTTCAACAATATAAAAACAGATCTTTGTACAGGTAATTTTAACAACTTAAAATACAACTTCCTCTTACGATCAGTTTAGATATTTTAGGAAAATTTTCCCTTGGAGCCTAGCTCACAGGTTCAATATCTCCCATTTTTGGCTACAGTGTGTGATGGATACAGTGTACATGTATAATGCCTTTAATTGCATTTTGCAGACGCATGTTTTTTTTTTTATAGAATATAGAAGAATGTTTTTGTTGCACATAAGGAATATGAGAGCTTTGTTGTCAATTAGAGCCTAAAATAAGGATCAAACACAGTGCAGGAAACTAATTTTGTTACATAAGGAGCATCAGCATCAGCATTAAACGAATCAGCTCCAGCTAGCATCGGTATTACAAAAAACAACATTACCAGGATCAGCTTCAGCAAGCAAAGGATGGAACTATCATGGCTAGCATTGACGTAAATTTAAAAATCAGCATTGACCAACATAAAGTTAGGATCATTATGCTGGTTTACTATATATATATATATATATATATATATATATATATATATATATATATATATATATATATATATATATATATATATATATATATATATATATATATATATATATATATATATATATATATATATATATAT
>PRKT01000310.1:535899-557405 GCA_003671525.1 Saccostrea glomerata
TTATTAATCATAATTACAATTATCCGATATACATTATGTACTAAAACTAATCGCCATCCCGATTACGAATATATTTTTCAATACAAAATTTAGCCGATATTTCCATTGCGCACCTTAACTGTACTGCGTGTGACATCCAACATGCGAAATGCTACTTAGTTATGTTAACGTGCAAGATAAATATGTTGACATGCAAGTTAGATATGTTAACATGCAACATATTTATGTCGACATGCAACTTGTTTATGTCGACATGCAACTTCGATATGTTAACATGCAACTTATTTATGTTGACATGCAACTTAATTATGTTAACATGCAAGATAAATATGTTGACATGCAACTTATTTATGTTGACGTGCAACTTACTTATGTTAATATGCAAGATAAATATGTTGACATGCAACTTATTTATGTCGACATGCAGCTTGTTTATGTTGACATGCAACTTAGATATGTTAACATGCAACTTATTTATGTTGACATGCAACTTATTTATGTTGACATACGAGATAAATATTTTGACATGCAACTTATAAGTTGCATGTCGGCATAACTAAGTTGCATGTTTACATAAATAAGTTGCATGTCAACATATTCATCTTGCGTGTCAACATAAATAAGTTGCATGTTAACATATTTATCTTGCATATCAACATAAGTAAGTTGCATGTCAACATAACTAAGTTGCACGTCAACATAAATAAGTTGCATGTCAACATATTTATATTGTATGTTAACATAATTAAGTTGCATGTCAACTTAAATAAGTTGCATGTTAACATATCTAAGTTGCATGTCAACATAAATAAGTTGCATTTCAACATATTTATCTTGCATATCAACATAAGTAAGTTGCATGTCAACATAACTAAGTTGCATGTCAACATAAATAAGTTGCATGTCAACATATTTTTCTTGCATGTTAACATAAATAAGTAGCATCTAGCATGTTGGATGTCACATGTGGGCGATATTTGAGATTTTTGAAGATTTTTTATAATATTTATATGACGGCAATTTTCTGGCATGTCAACATATTTATATTGCAAGTAGACATAACTATCTCGCATGTCAACATATTTGATAGAAAAATATCTTGCACACAAGTGGTAGTATTTGGGGGAAAATGGTCTTGAAAGTTGTTCGAAAAACCATAAATGAACACACGTTACTACTGTTTACTTCAGTTGAGAAAATCCATCCCGATAAAATTGTGTATTTAAATATATCAATCTTTCAAACTGTTTAAAATGCATGATTTAATAACAGATTTTATATTAAGGTTTCAATTTAGAACCAAGGGCAGATCTCTCTACTTGAAGCAACCCCCCACAGAAAAACAGCTATTTAGTATGCAGTGTATATGTAGAGATGATTCTTCTTCAATTTTAAATAAAATCAAGGATTTCATTTACACAAGGTTCTAAAAATATAAAAGTAAGGACATATTTTAAACTAACGAAAGTATTGCTCAAAAGGTTTATCACTCTTCATGCAGATGTTGATTGATTTAGTCAGGCAAGCTTTTTGAAAAGCCTTTACTTGTAAGTTCTTTAAATTGTTCGCAAAACTTACACATTACTCTTTTGAATGTTGACTGACATTTTTCATACAAATTGTGAAATGTTATTTTCGCATTTAATTGCTTACATTTTTTATGTTTACTCTTTCCCCCGAAATTGAATAGCTGGTCCCTTTTCGGTTGAATCTAATGTTAGAGACTATTAAAAATTTGATGTGCAAAGAACAAATAACTATATTCCTCAATGGAATATTCAAAAAATTATAACAACAATCTTTTCAAAGTTAACATTTGAGGTATTCGATGTATTTACATGAGTATAATGAAGGGATTTTGAATGATTGGAATAATTTTAAACTAGTTAAAAACGCATTTGTAGATAACGATCAGAGTAAAATGAACACAGTTCACAAGACTGATAACATGTACATGTAAGGGGGCAGTCATTTTGCAGGTTATATTTTTGACGAGTTATCTGCACTTGATGAAAAGAAGAAAAGTTTTGATTTAAAATTTCTGCGGTAAATTTTTTTTTTTTTTTCATTTTTTAATGAAGAGAAAGTTAATGCATATTTTCAGTAAGAGATTTGTTTAAAATTCAAATTACTTTTTAAGATATCTGATAAAAAATAAAATTGCAATGCCCATACACTTCAATGTAAAATTCAAGGTGCAATAAATTGGACAATAATCAAAATTTTTGTAAATTTCAAAGGTGGAGCATTTTTTATTTGATAACATCTTTGAAATGCTAGCTTGATTAAAAATATCAGGTCATTCATTTATTAGGTACAAAATATGGTCGTAATACATTGAATACCTTTACTTCCTGCTAGTTTTTATTTTTAATTTACGATGACCTTCTCTGCGAAAACAACTCATTACACAATTGAATGTAGACTGATATTTTACATAGAAGTTGTAAGACTTTATTTTGCCACTGATTTTTCAATTGGTTTTTATGTTAACCCGATCATGACAAGGAGCACATCGCTGTTATGACCAGGGGGTCGTAACATAAAGGCTACTTAAGTCTAAGACCGTGCTTAAGTAGGACTTAAGTACAGTCTAAAACTTAAGACCGTAACTAGAAGCATACTAAGATTTGACAATCTTAGCAAAACTTAGGCGGCCGGTAGAGTATATCTTAACTTTTTTGTACATGTATTTAGAATTATTTAATGTTGACTTTCGATGTTAAAACATTCCTCTATTCGCATTATGCATCATAGAAAATAATTATCTCTATTTGACGCTTATTTTAGAATTTTATTTTTTCGGAGGGGGGGGGGTGATCATTGATTCCAATATCACCCCCAACACAGTAATAAACCATGGATCTGTATGTTCACTTTGAAAATATGACTTGATTTTTTTTTTTGAAAACAGAAAAGAAAGAGGGTGATGACTAATGCAGTATTAAAAAGTATCTGTAAAGTAGAATAAATGTAGAATGCGACAAGCGCGGATTTAGACAGGGATCACTTCAGTTCGAGAGACAATTGTTGATAAGTGATAACATACGAAAAAATATCCCGATTTTTTTTGTATCCTTGATTAAATTGCAAATTAATGCATGTATATCATAAAGCTCTGCAGTTAATGCTTCTGAAATGCATGACCTGATACATAGCGGTGATTCAAAATGTATTGAACTTTTTAGAGTTTTAATTTCAAATGGATAGGCTTGTCTGGTGTGCGATAATTATAACAGGGTAAGTGAACATTTGTCAAAACAAAAGAGTTACGAAAGGTAAACTGAAAAGTCAGGTGATAAAACAATTGTCGTGAACATTTAAAATGAACCACAAATCGCCACTTTCTGACCGTGCAGTATTTGTTTTCACACATTCCGAATGATTTATAACACAATTATAATTTCAATACGAAATCTAATCTAACATAACTTAATCCGATAGGTACGGACGTCAACTTAATATGTATTTAATTAAACCCCTAACTGAATCACTTTTAGCAATATATCCATATAAAATCAAAAACCATAGGTTGCCTCATATGAAATATTTTTAACATAATTTTGACTTAGCTAGGACCTAGCTTAGTTCGCTTTATGTTACGGTTTAAGAATACTTAAGTAGTAGTTAGATAGGTCTTAAGATTGTGCCTAAAACGTACTTACGACCCTACTTAAGTCAAAAACTAAGCAAGCTTTATGTTACGAGCCCCAGATCTAGAGGACAAGGAATGTTAAGGCCTACATGGCATCCTGATCCCACCTTCATGTTTTCTTTACTCTCGTTATATATAGTTTCAAAAGGTTTTTCACTGGTCGTTATTTTCATATTTCATAGCATTTAATTGAAAATATGCATGATGATTTGATTTCGAAAGCAATATTTTGTACTCTTCTGCAAACAAATTATGCTATTAAATAGTTAAAAAATTATCGTGAAACCGGAAGGGGGACTAGGGACACCGACACCTGATATACAACTTTTGTTTTCAGAAATGCCGACTCTATAAATTCCAGTATTCGTGAAATAAAAATTATCAAAGAATCTTACACATCTGGGGGTCGTAACATCAATGGTGCTCAAGTCTAAGACCATGCTTACGTAGGACTCATGTACAGTGACGTCTTAAACTTTAGACCGTAACTAGAAGCGTGCTTAGGTTTGACAATCTTAGCAAAACGTTAGAGGTGTCTTGAGTATGTCTTTTTATACACATATTTGAAAATATTAAAAGGTGAATTTCGACGTTTAAACATTCCTCTATTCATTTCATGGATGAAAGAAATTGAATATTTTTCTGACAACATTTTTATATGACAATATCGCGTTCTAAAACAACTACACGAGGCGGTTATACGTTTCCGTAATGATGAGCTTGTGTATCTATACTTATAAATTAATAATTATGCAAATAAACTCTGAAACGGCTGCACAAGGGTTCTTTCTTAAGTCTGTAGGAATACACTACGTATATGATGATGACTGTAAACTATATTCAGATTTCACTCGCATAGTAATTATCGTAAATTTAATTAAAAGTCTACTTTCATTTTCAAATAGCAGCCTCGAAATAGCACTGACAAGAGAAAAGTGGTGGCGTATCTAAGTAACTGGCATTTTAAAAAAAATGACAACAAGCAAGCGCTTATTATTTCATTAAAGGTCATTTATGAATTATTCAATCAAAACTTGATTCGATTGATATAAAAGAAATAAGCTTTGGTCAATGATTAAAAAACAAAATGTGCATATCCTTTCCGTTTATGTCCGATCCCGCTATTTGTTGAAAGTTCTAGAAAGTCAGGTGGCATCGAACCCACTGTCTAAAAGAAAATCGAGGCGATTGCTTATCATGAATGGACATAGAAATAAATGTAAGGAAATTGGTTACACAATGAGTTTGTGAATATTTATCTTAGTAAGTTGTGCTAATGTCTTATAAATGAATGTCGTTGTTTAATTGCTTAGACATATAAAATGGTATGTATAATTTGATTTTTAAATAATTTACTTTATAAATGCTTAAAAAACGTTTTCTTTGATGAATACATTTCAGTTGATTTTCTATGTACAATCTTTTATTTTTAAAACTTATTTTTACCTCTTAGGTCTGTATGATGTATAACATAGTACAATAGAATAAAGTTGTTTACAACATGTAAGAAAAAGAGGCCTTTAACAAAATTGATATTTGTAGAAGTAAGAAAACCCAAAATATTAGGAAATGTATATCTTATAATTATCTATTTCTGTTCCTAAATTAATTGCGAGACTTAGAAGTATTTTGTCATACTATATTCCTGTGTAATAAACTGTCAATAGAATTTGAAAAATAGTTTTTGGAATAGTTCTTTTGAAAAAATAAAAATATATATATAATACTGTTTTTGTTGTAAGAGTACCCATCAAAGTTTGTCCTCCTTAGGGGCTAGATCAAAATTTCAGTATCTGACAATAACAGTTACTAAATTCACTTGGTTTTCCTCTAGGCCGCCCCCTTTCCTAAATATAAAAACTGATGAATGTTTGTACAAGTCGACATAATTTTGACGTAAAAAACCTTTTATTGAAAGATGACGCTGATTTTATTTTGCCATTTTAGGTATAACACAGCATCACAAGGCGGTTATACGTTTCCGTACATACAAGGTTTGTAACTTTCATGTCAACATAATCATCTTGCATGTACACATAATTAAATTGCATTTTTACATAATTATATATATAATTTTCTTGCATGTTAACATAATTTATCTTCCATGTAGTGGGCACAAATATGCCACCATAAGTAGCTTGCAAATCAACATTAATTAACTTGCATGTTGACATAAATATGTTGCATGTCTTATTAATTATGTTGCATGTTATCATAATTTAACTTGCATGTAGGGTGCAGAAATATGCCATCATAAGTGACTCTACTAAAATTTAAGAAAATTCGTCGATTTTATATACACTGTATAATAAAAAGGTATATTTATTTACTGATTATTTATTACCATGCAAGTATGCATTGTTGCAACCACTATTGAAATAACGACCACTATTGAAATAATTATATCAATAGTGGTTGAGAGTGCATATCAATAGCAAACATAGTTCATAACCACTATTGAAATACAACCATACAACCACTATTGAAATAATTATATCAATAGTGGTTGAGAGTGGATATCAATAGCAAACATAATTCATTACCACTATTGAAATACAACCACTATTGAAATAATTATATCAATAGTGGTTGAGAGTACATTTTTATAACAAACATAGTTCGTAACCACTATTGAAATACGACCACAATTGAAATAATTTTATCAATAGTGGTTGAGAGTGCATTGTTGCAACCACTATTGAAATAACGACCACAATTAAAATATTTATATCAATAGTGGTTGAGAGTGCATTTCAATAACAAACATAGATATTAACCAGTATTGAAATACTACCACTATTGAAATAATTACTTCAATAGTGGGTGAGAAAGCATTTCAATATGATAACCATAGGTTTCAACCACTATTGAAATACGAGTACTATTGAAATAATTATCTAATAGTGGGGAAAGGTGCTTTTCAATATGATTACCATAGGTTTCAACCACTATTAAAATGCGACAAGTATTGAAAGAAAAAAATTCACCGCGTAATTTTTTATCCAAATTTAACAAAAATTGGATTATGGGTGAAAAGCATATAGATTAATAATTAAAGTGTATGAATTAATAAGGAAGATTTATAATTTAATTATATTCTTGAAATATATTTTTGCATCATTTTCAATGAAATCAGACCAAAAGATATATACCAATCCAGGCATCCATATTTTGTTTGCATCATCTGTCCTTAAATGAAGATATAGATAGTTACTGAAATTATAATTACAATTTCAAAAGTGATTTAGATAATTATTTTGATAGTTGCTGATAATATTACATTACTAAAATCATAATTTAATCCATATTGAAATCTTTATTTCAAAAGTGATTATTATTTCTAGTGGTTGAAACCTATGTTAATTATCAAAATGAATCAGAACCACTATTGAAATACCGGTAATTTTTTCAATAGTAGTCGTATTTCAATAGTGGTAATTACATTGTACCTATGTGTCTTATTAAAATACACTCTCAACCACTATTGATATATTTATTTCAATAGTGGTTGTATTTCGATAGCGGTTACTAACTATGTTTGCTATTGAAATGCACTCTCAACCACTATTGATATAATTATTTCAATAGTGGTCGTATTTCAATAGTGGTAATGAATTATGTTTGTTATTGAAATGTACTCTCAACCACTATTGATATAATTATTTCAATAGTGATCGTATTTCAATGGTGGTAATGAATTATGTTTGCTATTGATATCCACTCTCAACCACTATTGATATAATTATTTCAATAGTGGTTGTGTTTCAATAGTGGTTATGAACTATGTTTGCTACTGATATGCACTCTCAACCACTATTGATATAATTATTTCAATAGTGGTCGTTATTTCAATAGTGGGTGCAACAATGCATATTGAAAAATAAGCAAGATTCATGAGAAAATTATGATAAGTTTGATTTAGCTAAGACCTCGCCAAGTATGTTTTACGATTTAAGACTTAAGAGTACTAAGACAGGTCCTAGGGTTGTGCCTAAAATATATACCTATGACACTACTTACGTCGACAACTTAAGCTTTATGTTTCGACCCCAAATCCATTTACATTTAAATGTGTTGCGCTGTAGAGTCCTTGAGAGTGTAGACGTGCATCGAACACTGCCATGCTACTCGGTCGAAATTATCAATTTTTACGCAATTTTCCAAAACAGGAGAAAAGAATCATTAAAAATACAAGTCAACGCATTATTTACGAACAGAAAATGCACATAAAAAAATAAACACGTAAAATTCAATACCACGAAAGGAATGCTACATGTCGACCATGAGTTAAATTTAATGTGCAATCAGGTGTAACAGAATCGAAGGGGTTCTTTACCCGTCTGACGGTGCCTATTTATGACAAGTGTTCAGCTTTAAGTTACAAATTAATAATCTCATACAATTGCAGCAATGAAATTGCCAAATCAAATCGATTTTCAATCACAGTAAAAATCACACCAGTAAAGAATTAGTATTAACGTAAAAAAGGAACCCAGGGACTTCTTTTAACTCTAAGCCAAATAGACATGTAAGACACATAAATATCTTGAAATATCACACCAACATCCACTATAATAGGGCCTTTTGGCACATTTTATCTCTCCATCTTTGCTGTGTTCTCTAAACTGGACTAACTTTCAGCTGCATTGCATCCATAGATGAAGAGATACTTACCATACCATGGCGTTGATCATTCATTCTGCAGCTTTTGAAAATGCGAAATGATCAATGGGTATATATTTCGACCAGAGTTTTCCCTTTTTTATCTTTAAAATCCAAAGGTTTTACGTATAAGTTACTGTGCCGTCTTGTAATCCGGAATTTTTTCTTCCGGCATGCCTTGGTTTTCTTTTTTGTTTGTATTTGTTATTTCCGTGCGTGTTGCACGAGATTTTTTCTGTCACTTGTCGCCTTACTCAGTACATGAACAGTCATACTGTTGTTACAGTTGTTTACTCTGCCCACAATGTAAGTATTTCATATATTTAACTTCTTACAGTTATTTGCATATTGCTTATCAATTTTCGGCAAAGTATTTCTATCTTATGTGTGTGAATTTTCTGTTAAATTTTACCGGGAATTTTGAGTGGCTAAATTTTTCATGTTTTGTCAATGTATGCAGATATTTGTAAAGTAATGCTAATTTTACACACACATCTTTCTCAGTATTGTGTCATATTTATTAAGCAAAGGTATTTTTTCAGATTTTTCATTAATTTTCTGAACTTTGAGCATTGTACATCACTCTTATTATTGTTTTTGTCTATTGTAGCTTTTCACCGTTACTTTTCGTTTCGTTTCAATAAATGATAAAAAAACCGGTTAACTAGCCGTGATTAATAATGGAGGCAGCATAGTTACATAATTCTTGATGAAACGGAGTTAACAATTTACCTCTTTTCTCTTGAATACTCAAATGAAATGTGCGTTTCAAAAAAAACTACTGTCGCGAGGAAGATAATATACAACCGATCATCTGACAAAAATTATTATTTTTTTTTGTTAGAAATCATGCGTGAAAATTTCTGACAAAACAATAACATAATTGCATTGATGTTTGGATTATATATTTGCATTTTGTAATTTCGATTTAAATTCCTGTGCTATCCAGAAACCAGACTGGTTATAGCAATTTGCAAGAGCAGTTGTGTTGTAGACAGCTAACCATTTCCCCTTTAAATAATATTTTACGATCATAGTTCACTTATTCTGGGTAAGTGTACTTTTCTGTAATTATAATTTGGTGGATGGTAAATCGATTATTTTTATTCTGAGAAAGCCACAGAACTGTGTTCTATACACTCAGTTGTAAGTTAGAGTCAAAGTAGTATGTGTTCACTTAATTTTTATATTGTTTATAAAAAAGGTTTAAGTGTTGGAATATATGTAGAATGCAGAAAAGGTGTTTTCTGTAGAAAATGTGGCGTGAAGTATTCGTCTTAAAGTTTTTGTCCACACGAAGTACACTTAGTCAATGTATGAATTTAAAAATTCTGTAGCGTAAACTAAAGTGCATTATTAAGGTATACGTATAGTGCAGTAAAATTCAACTTTAGGTCCTTATGTGCATTTTACACCATAATTTTCCATTATATAATAAGTTAATACACTGTAACATGTTAAAAGCTGTGGTGTAAAATGTACATTAGTGAATGTACAGAAAAATATTCACGTCTGTGCAAAGTATATTAAAGTATACATTAAAGTTTAGGTATGTCTATCTATCTTTGATTCAGATTATTAACATATCCCATTTAAAGTCCTTGAAGCCATTCAGGTTCATGCTGACGAGTGTCATTGTAGAACGTGGTTGAAAATGTTGTAAATAAAGTACAATTTTATTAAAATTGTCTTGCAATATTGGTAATCGCCAGCCACACTGTGACACTTTGTATGTCTTTATTACTCTAATTACTTCTCCTTATTCTACTACAAGTTCCAAATTCCATGCAAGCCTATCAATATGCACATTTCAACTTCAAAAATAAATAAACGATTTAATATTACTAGCGGACCTTGGGAGACCATATAATTTTACGAGTAAGGCCACACCAATAAAATTTCTTGTTCTACGGACAACTGACCCCAAAAAATTGGGGCGAGCGAGCGATTTGATATTTTTAATATTAATATTTTATGCACAATAATTTCCAGGCGAAAAGGTAAAATAGCTGAGCGAGCTATTATATTTTTTTTTTGTTTTCCTTTACATTTCTAGAGTAAATCATTATAATATCTTTTTCAAATCCCCTAATCCTATACGACATTCAATATTCCATATTTGTACATAAACAAAACAGTCATAACTATACTATTACTGTGGTTTCTCACTTTAATTACATAATGACTTAACTCCATATGTAAAAAAAAAGTACAAAAATTCTGTAAATAAATCTCCTAATAATACAGAATATTAACTCTCATATGCACCCCAAAACTTTGGTGTTTTCAGGGGTCCATGGTTTTGCCCTGTACAAGGTTTGCTTTGTTTACTACATGTACATTTCTGAGATTTATTACTGTTAAAAAGTGTTTGTTGCCTCCATCTTTTACATACAGAATTAACTAAATGTGATGTGATCAAGACTTATGATCACATAAAAGTCTCCAAATCCAGCAGAATTACTGTTATTATTATTTCTCTGTAGTTATGCACAATATCAGAAGCTTAACATGCCCCTAAAATTCACATTGTTAAAAAAAAAAAATCAGATATAATAGAACCGTCGACAAGTGTGTCTCATTACAACTTATCATTTACAATTAATGCAAGCAGTGATATATTAAATGCAGTAATTCACAAATATATGATACAATATAATTGGCATATAATACGAATGTTATATATTTTAAAATGAAGTATCAAACATTTTTATCAAAGTTTAAATATCATGACAATTATGGGAAACTACTTCGGCAAATCGTTTAGGAAGATGGATACTTTTCTTCTGGGTGATTTAAGACAGCTTGGAATTAGTACATGTTAACACAGAATCTGTTAAAGAATTGTCAGCGGTGGAAATGATTCTATGGCTTCATTGAAATATTATCTACTTCCAGTTTGCATGCACTGTGGTTCAACTGAAGACCTTTTTGAATGACTGATCCATGTCTGCACTATATGAACAGTTCTCGTGGTTTTAGTGCAGTTAGTTTATTTTCACTTTTAAATTAGATATTAATTCAGGAAAAACCACCAAATCCTGCTGGAGATAGTTGCTTCAACACTCTACAATCCCAAATAAATAAATCAAGTAGCTCAGAAGTCTCCCTAAAATAAAATTGATGCAATTTCAAGATGGCGCACTTGAGATAGACGCTAGATCTTCGTGAGCGCAAGTTTAGGGAATATAACTGAATAGTGATTGTTATGACACTTGATTTTCAAACAGTGAGTGTGCTTTAATTCGTTACGAATGACATTTACGGCGTAAAGAATTTTGAGACCAGTCCTTCCTATTTGATACTTAAGGAAAAGGAGTATATTGGCATTCATTTGTCGTGAGTACTGTTTACCACTTGTTTACCACTGTTATAACCGCTTACAATATAGCGATCTTAAAACACAGAGATTCTCGATTCACCGTAGCCTGTGTAACTGTGTGTGTTTTGTGAATCATAGACAGAGTAACGGTAATTGTAAACCAGACCATGTCAACTACCAGGAAAGGCTCGGAAAGAAACAAAGGTGGGACTGATAAGCTGGAAACAGCTGACCCAACACTGGCTTCGATAAAAGACGATCTGCAAGAAATCAAAGAATGTTTACAAAATACAGTTAAAACGTGTGACCTTGAAACCATGGTAACAAATATTGTAAAAGGATTGTTAAAGAACCATGAAGAAAAAGCAGAAAAGAGAGAAATCAAGTTAAACGAAAAAATTAGTGCACTATCACAGGATGTTGACAAACTTAGAATGGAGAATGAAACTTTGAGAGAAAAAGTGTGTGAAGCAAATAAAAACACAAGAAATCTGGAAAAGGAACTGAATGAGGTGAGGGATTTAGCGCAGTTTGCCACAGTAAAGTCAAATTACAATGAACAGTATAGTCGAAAAAATAACTTCAAAATCTACGGTGTTAAAGAGACCAAAGATGAGGACATCATTGAGGTTGTCAAATCCACATTAATGGAGAAGGGGGGAGTTGAAATTGATGAAAATGCTATAGTGGCAGTACATCGGATCCCAGGATCAAAAACCAATTCTCCAAGGCCTATTCTAATAAAAATGAAGAACAACGACAAAAAGACGCACATCATGCGGCATCGATCGGAGGTCAAAGATGCTCCTGGAAATGTTCGACTGGGGGACGATGTCACGAAGGAAAATAGTGAACTGATCGCACGATTGTTAGATAATGAAGGCATTACATCTGCTTGGTATTTTAACGGATCTGTATACGCAAAAGTGAAGGACAAACGTGTGAAATTCGACATCCTTGACGATATTGACCATAAGGTAAAGAATATTTAAAAAAGCCGGGATTAAAAACTCTTACCATATTCTCTCCGCCATTAGCTAGCAGAATGCGTTTCCGGTCATAACTTGCGTTACAAATAAAATCCCAAACTGTGACTCACAACTACGAAAGCCATGAAGGGACACGTCGGTTTTTCAAAAAAGTAAAAATTAATTTGAGATCTCGAATTACACAATCCGTTCCCTCGATTTATAATTCGAGATCTTGAAATACACAATCCGTTCCCATGGATTATTAATTCGTTCTCACAGATTATCAATTCGTTCCCTCAAATAACACAATCCGTTATCTCGGATTGTAATTCATTCTCTAAGTTAAAACAACTCGTTCCCTCTGAATGTTAACCCTTCTCATGATTTCATTAATTCACCTATCTGTACATACTAGTATCGGATATGGCAATACATGTTTAATGAAAAGAATTTTGTAGTTATTTACATCCTATCTTTCATTACATATTACGGTCCAAAATGAGAAAATTACATGAACATGACTCAAATTCATATTCTAGAACTGATATTTATGCAAAAAAGTCCTGGGTTTTGTTTTACGTTAGAATAATTAGAATAATTGGAAGGCCTATATAGTAAAAGTAAATATGGCTCCTGTGTAATTATTTTTTATCTGAATAAATATACGTTGAATTGGTTATAAAAGAGGTTCAGAACGACCGCGGTTGCTGAAACAAAATACATGAATCGCATTAATTGATTCAAATAGTTGAATTTGAGTGTATCCAACATTACATGTATACATATATATACATGTAATAAAATTCGCGCGCACTGATTGCCAAAATCATAATACTTATGTTACAAATCGAGATCTCGAATTATTAATCCGTGGGATCGGATTGTGTAATTTGAGATCTAGAATAATAAATCGAGGGAACGAATTAGTAATCCGTGGGATCGGATTGTATAATTAGAGATCTAGAATTATAAATCGAGGGAACGAATTAGTAATCCGTGGGATCGGATTGTGTAATTCGAGATCTCGATTTATAAACCGAGAGAACGAATTGATAATCCGTGGGAACGGATTGTGTAATTCGAGATCTCAAATTAATTTTTACTTTTTTGAAAAATTGACGTGTCCCATCATGGCTTTCGTACACAACACACCTATCACGGTAGTCAGCTTAATTAACATTTGAACTTTTTTTAAATGCAATAAGTTAATTTTTCTGTTATTGTTATATTGTAGCTCTTACTTTCCTCTTTCTTCCTCTCTTTCTTTCATCATGAGTTCCGACTGTTCGTGTCCATTGGTCCGGTGGGTATCAACTTGTAAACGTTTTTCAAATGGTTAAGATTATTTCAGTAAACTGTCAAGGTTTAGGTGATATTGCAAAGCGCAAGGATGTTTTTAATTACTTAAGAGCCTTAAATTATAACATTTACTGTTTGCAAGATACACATTTTTCGTGTGAAATTGAAAACGAAGTAAGAAATTTATGGGGTTACCAATGCTTTTTCAGCTTGTACTCTACAAACTCTAGGGGAGTGGCAATTCTAGTTAACAACAACTTTGATTTTAAACCTCTAACAGAAAAGGGCGACCTTGAAGGAAACTTTATTTTACTTAAAGCATCTGTAGAGGGCCATGAGGTATTGATATGTAACATTTATGGTCCAAATAATGATACACCACTTTTCTTTGAAAATTTACAAAAATATATTGATGATATGCAATGTAGAAATATTATTTTGTGTGGAGATTTCAATTTAGTTTTGAATCCAGATTTGGACTATTATAATTATAAATCTGTCAATAATCCAAAGGCAAGAGATAAAGTTTTGGAAATAATAGAAAATAATTGTTATATTGACCCTTTCAGACAGCTTCACGAAAAAGAGCGTCGATATTCTTGGAGAAGAAAAACTCCATTGAAGCAAAGCCGTTTAGATTTTTTTTTAATATCTGAAACCCTTTTGTCAGGATTGGAAAAATGCTCTATAGATACTAGTTATAGATCAGACCATTCCATAATATCCTTGTCTATAGCTTTTAATGAATTTAAGAAAGGTAGGGGGTTATGGAAGTTTAATAACTCTCTACTTCATGATGAAAATTACTTAGATTGCATTAAAAATGTAATTTTAGAGGTTAAGAAACAGTATGCAATCCCAGTATATAACTTTGACAACATAGATAATATTCCAGATGCCAATTTTTATTTCACTGTTAATGATCAGCTATTTTTAGAAACTCTGCTTTTAGAGATAAGAGGTAAAACTATTTCATATGCATCATATATCAAAAAGAAAAGAGAAAACAAAGAGAAAGTTTTAATAGAAAGTATCAAACTATTAGAAGAAAATGTTGAAAGTAATATTGATGAATTATATAGTAAAAAGCAAGAATTGGAGAACATTAGAAAGCATAAATTGCAAGGTAATTATATCAGGAGTAGAGCAAAATGGGTCGAAGAAGGCGAAAAACCAACACACTATTTTTGTGCATTAGAATCCAGAAATTTTACTAGTAAGATTATACCTAGATTGGAGGATAATAGTGGTAATATTATTTATGATCAATCAGAAATTTTAAAAGAAGCAAAATTATTTTATGAACAACTATATAGAACTAGTACAGTAAACCCAAATACTGATCTATTCAATGAATTAAATAATGAAGAAATACCAAAGCTTTCTAGTAAGGAAACAGAATCTATAGAAGGTGAAATTACTTTGGAAGAAGCCTCAGAAACACTCTACAAAATGAAATCTAATAAATCTCCAGGTTCTGATGGTTTTTCTGCTGAATTTTTTAAGATGTTTTGGAAATATATTGGTCCCTTTGTAGTTAGATCTATAAATTACAGTTATAGAAGTGGAAGTCTATCTATTACACAAAGACATGGCATTATTACACTTTTACCAAAAGGTGATAAGCCAAGACAATACTTAAAGAATTGGAGACCAATCACTTTGTTAAATACTATCTATAAAATTGCATCGGGTACTATAGCAAATAGAGTAAAAAGATACCTTGACAAAATTATTAACAAAGATCAAACAGGTTTCATCTCTAATAGATATATAGGTGAAAATACAAGGTTAATATATGATATAATGCATTATACGGAAGAAGAAAATATACCTGGGTTATTATTACTTATTGATTTTGAAAAAGCCTTTGATACTTTGTCCTGGAATTTTATTCAAGGAGCACTTAAATTTTTTAACTTTGGTCCCTCAATTAGGAATTGGGTGTCACTTTTTAATACGGACATTACATCTGCAATAAATCAAGGTGGTAATCTTTCTGAAAGAATTAACATCCAGCGGGGTTGCAGACAAGGGGACCCATTATCCCCTTATATATTCATTATATGTGCAGAAATACTAGCAATTCAAATTAGATTAAACAAAAATATTAAAGGAATAACTGTGAACAATACTGAAAAAAAGATTTCTCAATTAGCTGATGACACTTCTCTTATTCTTGATGGTAGTAAAGAATCCCTTGCGGAAACATTAAAAACACTAAAGAGTTTTTCAGAAATGTCTGGCTTACATATTAATTATGCCAAAACTCATATAGTATGGATAGGCTCCAAAAAGTATAGCAATGAAATATTACTGCCAAATTACAATCTTAACTGGGGAACTACTAGATTTACCCTTCTAGGAATACATTTTGATGTGGAATTGGATAAGTTACTATATTTAAATTATGATCCCAAGCTAGTACAGATTAAATCAATACTTAGACAATGGGAGAAAAGGTACCTAACTCCAATTGGGAAAATAACAGTCATTAAGACATTAGTTTTACCTTTATTAAATCACATTTTAATGTCAATACCAAATCCCACTGAATCATACTGCAAAGAATTAGACAAAATATTCTTCTCATTTCTATGGAATAATTCAATTCATAGGGTTAAAAAAGAAGTTATTATTAAAAATTATGAAGATGGGGGATTGAAAATGTTAAACCTAAAGTCTTTTATATCATCTATGAAATTATTTTGGATAAGACAGCTCATTTTTACAAATAGGGGTATGGAACATCTCATTCCAAATTTCAACTTAGACAAATTTATAAATTGTGGAATTGACTATGTCACAATCTATCTGAAGACTTTGAAAAATAAATTTTGGATAGACGTTTTCAAATCCTGGATAATACTACAAAATCATGAGATAGTATCTGAGGTTGCTGGTGACTCACCTCTGTTTTACAACCCAATGATTCGTATTGGGGGGAAACCCTTTTATAATAAACAAATGTTTAACAACAACATTAGAAGAGTTAATGATATTATCAATGAAGATGGTTCTTTTCTAAGTTTTGAATCTTTTTGTAATACCTATCCCATGATTAAGATGAATTTTTTAGAATATAGTAGTATTATTCATGCTATAAAATCTTGGATAAAAAATTCTGGCCTTGACATACCTATTAAAAAGCTAGAAAACCCATTAATTATGAGAATTATCTACAAGGTGATGAAATGTCACAAATCGAAATGTTTTTATGAAATTCTTAACCATAACTCCTCTGTGTCAACAGGTAAAACAAAGTGGAGTGAGATTTTACAGATTGACAATAAAGAATGGAAAAAATTCCACAAAATACCCTTCAGAGTGACAAAAGACTGTAAACTCCAATGGTTTCAATATAGAATTATAAACAGAATTCTAGCAACAAATTCATTTTTATTCAAAATTAACAAAAATGACTCTAAATACTGCAACTTTTGCCTCTCAGAAGAAGAAACAATAGAACACCTTTTATGGGAATGTGATTATACACAATCATTTCTAGAAGAATTTGTAATTTTTCTTGAAGATAAGACTGGTCTAGTCATTAATATTACAAAAAAATCTTTTATTTTAGGTTACATTGAGAATTATACTGATATTCAAAATACTATTGCCCTTTGGCTGAAATATTATGTTTACACATCAAGATGTACTAAGAAATCTTTGAATTTATGTGCTGCAATATCACGAATGAAGTTTTATTATGAAATACACAAATTTATATCTTATAGAAATAGTGGAAAAGAAAAATTTGATGCCCAGTGGATCAGATGGAACCAACTTTTCTGTTAAACTCTCCCTTTCACTACTATCTCTCTCTCTCTCCTCTCTTTCTCTTGCTCTCCTCTATTCCTCTGTCTACCTATCTCTATTAAAAAAAAAAACATCATGTATTAATTCAATGTTTTATATTGTAAAAAGAGATGTGAATAAAAAAAAAGAAAAAAAAAATTGATGCAATTTATTAAAAGTCTTTGAATATATTTATTCCAAAAATTAAAATGATATGTGCATCTTTATCCAGTCTTAATATCTTGCACTTACATTTAGGTATCTCCAAAAATTGATTTATGTCCATGGTAGGCTTGTCTGCCTAAACATAATAGATCTGGTCTATCGAATCTTCACACTTTACCACGATGGAGATATGAAGTTAACTTGTTTCCTTGTCGTAACTATACACTGCTAAAAAATGCTTAAAAATCCACTGGACGCCAGACCAAAATTTTAGTCCCTACGAATCTCGCTGAGATAAGCTTTAAAAAGTTCGCACAACTGTGCTTCATTGGAGCTAATGACGAATGCGGGTGGTTTTGCCGAAAGCATCTGTTCGCGCCGATTTTGAACAACATATACTGTCAAATTAGATCGATAGGCAATACATCAGAGTGTCAAGTGTCCTTTCTCGTGCAAATTCATCAATGTTGTCTCATTTTTTGACGAAACGTGATATTTTCTACTTAATTCCAAACGCAGACATGACCAAGTATTTAAAATAAAATGAAAAATGGGGCGGAAAATGGAACGAAAATTTCCGGAAGCGGGAAACTTAAAATAATATTATTTTTTACGTTTCTCTAAAATACCGGGTCCGTCGAACAAGAAATTTTATTGGTGTGGCCTAAAATACAAATAAAGTTTACATAAACTCGATATACAAATGATACATATCAAATTTCATACATATCCTCTAAGTACATTTTTCAACTTCAAAAATAAATAGACGATTGAATATGTCTAAAAGAACCTTGAAAGAATAAATAATTTTACGAGTAAACTCGGTGCAGATATCTATGAATAAAATATTGTTTAGATTAGATAATTGCAAACATGTTTCTAAACTTTGAACACAGAACGGCGTTTCATTTGCCAATGTGGCTTTCGTATTTAAGACATGCAAGAATTCAATACTGTCTCAAGAACTCTTAGTGCAACTATCTATTGTTCATGATCATGAACAAACATCGAAGAACCATTAAGTATATTTAATTACCCCATAGCTGTAAGAGTTCCCATTCATATAACATAATAAAACATAAAGAGATAACGAACAGTATTCAAGACCAAAAGTCCAGAAAACAATACAAAATAGAAGCAGAGCAAACACAGTCCTCAAAAACATCAGAGGTGGGATCATGGAGGAGTGAGCATCCCCTGCCAGACCAGTCACAACCGCTGTGTGCTCTTTGCCACTATCGGAAAATAATGAAAAATCGAACGTCAATTCAGTATATGAATAATGGTCTAACAATCAGTATGAAAAATGTCAACATTTGACTAAATGATAAATTGTATTTGCTGACAAGGTAATTGTATTGACCATGAAAATTACAAAATAATGACTTTAAACGAGACTTAATTTTGAAATTCTTGTTTCATCAATTTGTTTGTTAATAATTTACCATGTTTCAGAAAATGTTAATACGTAATGTAAACAACTGTCATTTATATTCTCATATTATCATCCTTCAGAATTATACACTCAATTTGATTGGTTTAGAGCATGTCACGTGAAGTATGACAATTCGTGATATCACCCTTACACGCAGGGTGACATACACATTCCATATAAGTAAAACAAAAGAAGGCAAGTGGTAGTATTTGGGGAAAAAAATGGTCCTGAAAGTTGTTCGAAAAACCACTAAATGAACACACATTACTACTGTATACTTCAGTTGAGAAAATCTACTCCAATAAAATGTGTATTTAAATATATCCCTCTTTCAAACTGTTTAAAAATGCATGATATGGTAACAGATTTTATAAAGGTTTCAATTTAGATCCAAGGGCAGATCACTCCACTTGCAGCAAACCCCAACCGAAGAACAACTATTTAGTATGCAGTTTACATGTAGAGATGATTCTTCTACAAGTTAAATAAAATCAAGGATTTCATTTATACAAGGTTCTCAAAATATAAAAGTAAGGACATATTTTAAACCAACACAGGTAAATTGCTCAACAGGTTTAACACTCCTCTTGCAGATATTGATTGATTTAGTCAGGCAAGAGGCAAGCTTTTTGAAAAGCTTATACTTGTAAGTTCTTTAAATTGTTCGCAAAAACTACCCATCGCTTTTTTGAATGTTGACTGACATTTTGCATACAAATTGTGAAATGTTATTTTCGCATTTAATTGCTTACATTTTTTTATGTTTACTCTTACCCCCGAAATTGAATAGCTGGTCCCTTTTCGGTTCAATCTTATGTTAGAGACTATTAAAAATTGACAAATAACTATATTCCTCAATGGGAAATTTATAAAAAAGATACCAACAATATTTTAAAGTTAACATTTAAGCTATTGAATGTACCTGAGTATAATAAAGGGATTTTGAACGATTGGAATAATTTTAAACTAGTAAAAACGCATTGCTAGACAACGATCAGAGTGAAATGAACAAAATTCACAAGACTGATAACATGTTGCAGGTTAAGTTTTTGAAGAGTTATCTGCCCTTGATGAAAAGAAGAAAATTTTTTATTTTTAAAATTTCTGCGGTAAATAATTTATTAATTTTTCTTCATTTTTTAATGAAGAGGACGTTAATGTATAATTCAGTAAGAGATTTGTTTAAAATTGAAAATTACTTTTTACGATGTCTGATAAAAAGACAAAAATGCATCCCATACACTTTAATTTTAAAATTCAAGGAACCATAAATTGGACAATTATCAAAATTTTGTAAATTCGTAAGGTGGAGCATTTTTATTTGATAACATCTTTGAAATGCATACTTGATTAAAATATCAGATCATTCATTTATTAGGTACAAAATATGGTCGTAATACATTGAATACCATAACTTGCTACTAGTTTGGTAATTTTTTTATTATTATTATTATTTACGATGACCTTCTCTGCGAAAACAACTTATTGCACAAGAATCATTAAAAATACAAGTCAACGCATTATTTACGAACAGAAAATGCACATAAAAAGAAATAAACACGAAAAATTCAAAACCACGAACGGAATGCTACATGTCGGCCATGAGTTTCATTCATCGTGCAATCAGGTGTAACAGAATCGAAGGGTTTCTTTACCCGTCTGACGGTGCCTATTTATGACAAGTGTTCAGCTTTAAGTTACAAATTAATAATTTCATACAATTGCAGCAATGAAATTGCCAAACCAAATCTATTTTCAATCACAGTAAAAATCACACCAGTAAAGAATTAGTATTAACGGAAAAAAGGAACTCAGGGACCTCTTTTAACTCTAGGCAAAATAGACATGTAAGACACATAAATATCTCGAAATATCACACCAACATCCACTATAATAGGGCCTTTTGGCACATTTTATTTTGCCATCTTTGCTGTGTTCTCTAAACTGAACTAAAGTTCAGCTGCTTTCCATCCATAGATGAAGAGATACTTACCATAACAAGGTATTTATAATTCATCCTGCAGTTTTTGAAAATGCGAAATGATCAATTGGTATATTTCGACCAGAGTTTTCCATTTTTATCTTTGAAATCCAAAAGTTTTACGTATAAGCATTGGCGTCGGAAGCTAATTGAAAGTGGGGGGCTAAGTGTAAAAAAACCTGACAAGCCAAAAAAAAGAAAAAAAAGGAAAATGTTCC
>PRKT01000310.1:567666-611548 GCA_003671525.1 Saccostrea glomerata
TCGTATTTATATGATCTAATTAAGAAAAGAAAAGTTTTGTCTGACACCGTAACTTCTCGGCAAAACAAAACGTGTTTCTCCGAGCTCGCTGGATGCGTGTGACAGCTCCATTGCACGTGTGTAGACCAAGGCTACAGGTACATGTAGGCCTATGTGTACTGTTTGTTAGGAGACTGGGTGACCGTAATGCTATGGAATCACGATATTTACAACAGTTTCATAATTAGACAGTGCAGTTTTTTTTTTATTAACGTCATTATAAACACTGTTAAACATATTAAATCTAACAGTCGAATATCTTTGGATATGGGGTAACCCATATCTATTCTTGTAGACTGATTTAGTCATCTGCGACATTTGCTCTAAAACCGGAAGTTTTGTGATACCTGCTATAAGGAACAGATAACTCGTGCTAAGAACGATAACTCGAGTTTACGGGAGGACATGAATGCATCGCCAAGTGTATATTAGTAAATAATGCAACATTAAAATCTGTATTAATGTATGACGTTTGTTAAGAATATCTTGAATAGTTTCTAAAAAATTGAAATCTTAAAAAATTGATATAGATTATAAAATCCCCTTCAAATAATGCATAAGCTTACAAAAAAATATCTCAAATGGTTTCTTTAATACTAAGGAAAAAGCACATTAAATGCAAGTACAATGTAAGGTAAAGGTCACAGGAAAGTGCAAGGTTAAAGTGTATCAGCATACTAAAGTTTGATAAAAATGTCTTGAATTAATTCTTCAAATCTGAGCTCCGCCCGTGTGGCACAGGGGTTAGAGCATCTGTTCTAGACTAAGGTTTGGATATATCTCTCAAAAGTGTGCATATATTTTGGCCACTTTTGTACATGTAAAAATGAATACATGTATATAATTAAACTTACATGTACAAGCATATTCCGTAAAATTTTGCAATTGAAATATTCTTTTCGGGTTTTTCCCGTGAGTTGGAAACGTCACTTACTGGTACACTTACAATTATTTCCATTTATAACTATCGGAGTACACGATGTATTTTTAACACCGACATGTCCGCGGCTCTCTGCGGCCACGCACGTGTGAACGAGGACTCGGGTGCAAAACTTTTTGACACAAGGCAATAGAGGTGGAAGTAAACTGTAATGACATAACTGAGGGCATTGTGGCATCGCACTTTGAAAAAAAATGCATAAACAAATTCTAGACTTATAGATTTTAATAATTTAAATAAAAAGTGGGTACACCCCCAAGGTAAGCCCCAATTTTTAATGCCTATATAATGTAACGGGCCTCAAACAGTCTGATAATTTTACATATAGAACAGTATTCGGCATATATCCATTACATACATCACTGTTTGCAATAGTGGACACTAATATTAATACTCCTACATGATCTCTTAATTACAACCGATCTTGATAAAATAAAGAAATGGTTGATTGGACTGATCATTTTAGTGAACGAATACAGATGGTTAAAAATGATATTATTATGTTGTCCAGTGTAAAGTGAAGTTTTAAAAAAGATGTCTTTTTAATTAAGCAATTTGCCTTCGAAGACATCCAGTTTACATTTGAAAAATAGTTGAATATCTTGATTATAATATAATTAGTAAATACCTGCGATATTGTTAACTTTAGACATTAAACATAAAAGATATGGAAAAAAGGCTGCACCTAGTCTCTAAAAAATTTAAATAAACGTCTGTAAGACAAGATTTGGGTTTTGATTCTCGCCACGCTCATTTTAGGAAAAGATATTCTTATCCACCCATTCTGTTGCTGAGATTTGGCCATTTCTGACAAATAAACTGTTCCTGTTTTAAAAAATTAACTTGCATAGAAAGAAGTATAAAAAACTCAGAAAAATCTTTCAGCTCTTGTGGCAGAACGCTGCAACCGGAATCACGTGACTGCCCATATCACGTGATTCGCGCACGAGCATAACGATGGCAGATGTACATTAATGTAGGAGAGGATTTATTTAAAATAATATCAACAATCGAAATATTATTTCTTTTATGGAAGTTAAGCAATTAGTTCGCGAACTTTTTGATCACGCGAACTTGTGGAGTTTTCATATTAAAAAGGCAAAAGCGCATCACTCATTATTATTATTAATAATACTGGAGGCAGGAACATTTTACTAAATATTTCATTCTTCTAACAGTCGATGAAATTCTCTGCTCTTTGAGCTAACTGTTCTATCTGATACTTAATACTTCACAAGATTTTCTAATATGCTTTACTTACTGCTGCATTGCACATGAATGAAGCATATGGAGATAACAAACAGTATTCAATTTCAAAAGTCCATAAAACAATACAAAATAGGTGCAGAGTAAAGACGGACCTGCAAAATATCAGATGAGGGATCAGGTACAATGGAGGAGTGCGAATCTCCTACAGACCGGTTACACCCGCCGTGTGCTCCTTGTCATGAACGGGAAATAATTGGAAATTCCGTCGTTAACGTATAAATAATGGACTAACAATTAGTATGAAAAACGTCAGCCAGCATTTGAATCAATGATTAACTGTATTTGATAGCAAGCTTAAGACCATTGTATCGACCATACAACTTCGAAATGATGACTTTAAATGAGACTCCTGATATTCCTGTTTTACCTACTTGTTTGTCAATAATACACCACGATTTTGATATTATTTATACGTAGGGCATGCTCTTGCGTATCAAATCAACTGAGATACATAAAATCTGTATGCAGGCCATAAAGGTATATTAATGCATAAGTAAGGGACGTTGACTTGACAAAAGTTAAAGTCATCACGTTTATCATAGAGCTTGGTTGTTAGATTACCATTAACGTCTTTTTCAAGAAAAATATCCAAAAATGAAACAGATGTGTCATTGTCGTACAAATTCCAGTTTCTATGACTCTATCCCATAAGACCTTCGTTTCCGAATATGGCACTAAATAAAACTTATTAGAAGCCATTAACCGATGTTTAAAGAGTGTTTCTTTATCAACTTATAGATATGTTAATCAAAGACCGAGAAAATGCAATGAGGTTCAAAGAGAATATTTTGAGAAGTGGTGTTAGAGGAAAGCTGTAACTTTGATATTTTGGTTGAATAAAATACAGCAAATAAATACTCAGTACTTATTGTTTTTAAATACCCTAATATACAGATGGAAAATAAAACAGAAATTGTATCTAAAAGGAAAACTATACACATTACACTTTTGGTGCGGTTTGGAGTGTAAAGCTGTATCTTGAAATGAATTTGAACGAAAACAATACAAAATTAGGACACCGCAAACAATCGATGTGTTTGATTATAAAATGAAATATCTTTTTCTTACTTTCAGTTGGAGCACATCCAGTAACTGGGTGACACGGTGTACACAGATTACATGATTCTCTGCAAAGCTTTCCATAAAAATCTGGAGGGCATGGGGTGCAGTTAACACCATACGTCCCTGGCCAACATTCTTTTAAAATGTTCAACATCCATTAACTTGGAATTTTTAAAAATGAATTCAGCTCTATATTCTTGAAAGTAAATTTTTATTTTGATATCAAAATTAAATTAATATGCAGTAAGAATTAGATTAATTTCTTGTTATAGATCAAAGACTTTATTGGTACTTTTGTATCATTTGTGAAAAATAATAAAAAAGAAAAGATATAAAATATTTGTCTATATATGCCTGGTTAGTGTTGTTAAAATGAAATTCATTACGCATTTTATATCATAACGATTGTTTTTCAGTTTTAATGGTTGAGTTATCAATACGATTTCCCTTTGTGATCAAAGTATTATCGCTTTTCAAAAGTACTTTTCCCTAACAATATTCTCAGAGATTGTGAAACAAATTTACAATTTTGCTTTTCTATTTTGCCTATGTATTTTGTTTCTATTGTGTTATCCATATCATAAACAATGTTTTAAATACAAATAGAGTTAACATCTTTGAATTCCTAACTCGATCTCCAGACTTTAATCCCATTGAATACGTGTGGGACAAGCTTTGAAGACGGTGAAAAAGACGTTACTGTAAAGAGTTTCCAAGATATACCATAAATTTTTACAGTCATTCGTTGAAAGAGTACAACTGAGACAATCATTTTTTGTCTAAAGTGATCTACATAGTTACATCATTTTCACATTGTGACATCACAAACAAGAAGCTTAACTTAATTCAGCATATGCTATTTACAGAACCTGTGTATATGTATCTGTGTTTCAACATTTTCTCTAATCAGAATTGTGATTTTGTAGATATAAAAATAGTTCGCAAACTTTTTGATCAATCCTCGCACAGAAATAATCCCCCATAATCTAAAGGGAAATTTGTTTAAAATATTATAATACCTTCGCAGACTTCACCAACTTTGCGGTAGTTTTCACAGCAAGCCAAAGGTTCTCTTTTGAATAGAAATGTTTTTATATCATTGAATTACAAATTATTATCAAAAAAGATATAACGGATACATTTTAATGCAATTAAACTTCACAGTATGATATCATTCTAATTGACAATATCTACATGTATGCAGTTTTTGGAGCGGGGTCTTCTTACAATTTTATATAAGTTAGGAATACCAATGGGTACAAATTAGTCCCCGTTATAAGCAGTCTTTCATAGTATTAATATTAAGCAGAGTTTGTAAAAATTCTATATGTGAAAAAAAAACAACATTTGCTGTGGCCTTCAACTCAACATTAAGATATATCGACGACGTATTATCAACTAATAATGGTTATTTCTCCTCTTATGTCGATAGGATAAATCCCAGTAAGCTTGAAGTAAAAAGATATCACAGAATCTGTCACATCTGTTTCACTTTGGATATTTAACTTTAAAAAAGACTAATCTAACAGCCAAGCTCTATGACAAACTTGATGACATTAACTTTTCAATCGTAAACTTCGTTACTTAGGCAGCAATATAGCTCATTTGGGGTTTATAATTCTCAGTTGATTTGACATGAAAAATCATGTTTTACATATGTACAATATCTAATACGAGGCAATTGACAAACAAATCGTTGGGACAAGAATAGCAACAGTCTGGTTTAAAGTCACCATTTTGTCGATGCAATGACCTCATTTTGTCATCATAAAAATGTCATTATTTTGTAAGTTCTATGATAGATACAATATTAATGTCAGCAAATACAAATTATCTAAAAGCCAAAAGCTGAATGACTTTCCCATACTTATTGTAAAGCCATTATTTGCCATCTGAATTGTCGACGGATTCCCCGTTATTTCCCGATCATGACAAGGGATCACACAGTGGAGTGACAGGGCGGAAGAGGATTCTCGCTCCTCCATGGCACCTGATCCTACTACTGACGGTTTGTAGGTGTGTGTGTTTGCTCTGCTCCAATTTTATATTGATTAATGTACTTTGAGTGTAATTGAATACTGTTAATCCCAAAATATATTCCATATACTTCCCTTTTAGCAGTTGAACAAATGAGACCATTTTTTAGACCAGATATAATGTTACAAAATGCATTTCTTCATAATTACTTACCCGAATTTTGAACAAATTCCATCACTCAAAATTTGATAGATTGCATTTGATAACAAAGCTAGGTTAAAGTTATATTTCATAATCAAATGAATCATTAAGGTTCTCCCTTAAAAATGCAAGTGCTCTGTAGATTCAGCTCTAATTTAAGAACAGGAAATGTTGCTTCTATTTCCTTGAACTCCTAAAAAAAACTTTTTACATGTGCTTAAATAGATAATTAAATTTAATGCAATTTTTGAAGGGAAAACGGCACTATTTTTGCAGACATTCAGAGTTATTTCCCTCTATAACATTTGTAAGCTGTTTTCATGAAAACCAATTCTCACTGTCATTTAATTCATTATAAAAGATATAAAATGATACTCTCCTGTGTATAACGTTTATAAATATTGTTGATCTATGAATATCATTTAAATGAACAGTCCAAGTAGACTTTTAATAGAAGGAAATTAATGATTAACGAATGCAATTAGTAGAAAGCGAAAGAAAAGTAAAATAATTTTTGTTCATACTTAAGAAGTTAACGAGTTAAAAGTTTTTGGAGGTTTTTCAAAAATCAAACATTATTTTCAAGCGCGGCACAGTTAAGGTTACAAAAAGGGGGTGAAGCCTATTTTGTACAGGAAAATTAGACTATGATATCATAAAAATGTTTTTCATAAATAATTCTTAAAGATACCACAAAATGAGGTGATTTGCTAGCCATAGAACACCATCAAACTACATCAAAACTTGATGTTTTGTCGTCATTTAAATCTTACATAATAAGTTATACAGGTATTAATGTAACTTATCAGGAATTATTTTGCAAATCATCGTCAATTCTTAATATTTGAAGACTCTACCTTGGAGAGGACTTCCATAGGCCATGTCTGATGTCCAATCCAATTAAGTAATCTTACAAAATAAAATATAGATTAAATTTAAGAACAATTTATGTGAAGTCATTTCGTTAAACGGCCCTGTAATTTGTATGAAGTAAGAGGTATAGGTCAAGTAATATTTTTCAACTAAAAATGTATTCTATAATTATAAAATATCATTTGCAGATATTCTGTAGGCCATTTACTTGGATTCAATGTGTTCTTTACGATTTTATTGATTGATTGATTGATTGTATTTTTAATGTCCCTCTCTAGAATTTTTCACTCATATGGATAAGGCACATTTTTATTGATATATTTTATGCATATTTCGTATTTCATTGATACTGCCGTATATTTGTATGCAAGTACATCGGATGGTAATGTGGGGGTCTTAATAAATCGATCTAGTGTAAGGGCATACACTCAATTGATCCTAGTAAGCTTTTACCTGATGAAATCTTGAAAATAATTTTATTACATTAATTGATTAATTGCTGATTAATTAAAACCATAATTGCATATACATGACGACGGGTTGCTAACTATTATGCAAAAGAATTAACAATCGCCGTTCAATTGATTAACTGTTGGCGGAGCCAATGAAACGAGGTGTTGCTTTTTGCTGATGGGAATGTTTGATTAAATAAGAGCGAAAAGAAACACTTTGATGCGATGCATCCTAACATTGACATGAACGTATTTATCTCAAATTCGAGGCAGTCGACAGGAAAGAGGATATAATTGATTAAATTTGCATAAATCAACCTTGATATTCTTTATAACTTAGAACAGCCATTTCTTTACAGTTCGCCATTTGCTCTAAATGGTTAGAAACCTAACTTCACATGATTTTTGCTATAGTGTTGTAGTCGTCATTTAAGATCTCCGATGTTCGGTTTTTTGTTGTTGTTTATTTTAATTTTATGTTTTACAGTTATGAAGAATAGAGCTCTGCTCATCAGTTTCTTCAATCAAACTTCCTGAAAGCTTTTTGTAACAGATTTTTAAAATTTAATATGTAAAAATTGCAAATGCATCTCTTATATTTATGCCCATTTCTTATAATGTCTGAAATCATATTGACAGAACCAATATAAAACGTCTTGATATTCGTGTAACGAAAAAATATCAAATTCCAAATTGTGGCCCAGTGTTTTGATTCGTTAATACAAATCATTTTCTGAATAATAAGGTTGTACTCTTTGAAGAAGGCAAAATACGTCGTGCAACGTCGCGGAGCAGCGACTAGATAAAAGCATTTAATACTGCGCCCTAGAAAACAATGGAAAACAACAGGAAAACGATTAGAAGGCTGAAAGACGCAGAAAATATGTTTTCTAGCATTTATGGATCAAGCATTTTCGTGTAAATTGCACAGGACGATTTCTAATGGTAGATAGTCTTTATCAGACTATATACATTATACCTGAACGGTCTGTTATGAATGTGAAAATGTGATCAAAAGAAAAGAAACGTCATAGAAAAAGGGATGGACGCATTACTATAGGGATCTCACAGGTAAACGTTCTTTTTTTATTTGAAATGATTTATACTACGAGTTATTATAGTTTAATACAGTAAATTATAGACTGCTTTAAGTTAATGTATTTGGTAGATTCGCTACCTATAAACTTTGGGAGATCAAATATTATTAAAACTACATTCGTAGTTTTGAATCATGGCTGAAAAAAACGAAGATTCGGGAAACATTATGTATTTTTTAATGTTAGATCGATAGATAATGCCAAAACTTTCTTATATACTTTTGTCGATGGATATAGACAATTTATCGCTAATTTTTCGACATTGCAAGGTAGCTTAAAAAAAACTTAAATCAATGCTTACATTGCGCCTTCATAAAATATGGGTAAGTTCCTCAAATAATTCTCACGAAAAAAAATAAAACCGCAGAAGTCGGATTACAGCAATGATCCAAACCACAAGACTCAAAGATAAACTATGGCAGTTCCAGTATCATAAGTACTAATGTTATTATTGAATTCGAAAGTGGAGTTATCATAGCACCTTATTAGGAATGGATGGGTAAGTATTAATCAACGATTGTTTGTTGCTTTTTTTCTTTTATCTCTGCTTACATACTACTTTTTAACTTGAATGAAATTATTCATTGACTGGCAACCAACATATGTTTCATATTTATGTCATTGCATAGATAAAATTGGAGTTATTTCCTTGTTTTAGAATAATGGAATTTTTTACATAATACAGTTGACAGATTAAATAGAGGGATATGATATCAAGTGTCTGAAAACAACTTGATGGATTTTCCCAATTTTGCATTGCATATTATTTATATTTTTGAGTGAAATAGTTTTAAACGAGTTCAAGGAAATTGAAGGGAAATTTCCTGAACGTCAAAATTGTGGATTGTTTTTGTTGCAATATAAGTACTCAAAGCTTAAATGTTATGAAAATATAAACAATAATTTATTTTAATAATGGGTTACTGCATTATCATTGCTCTGTTATCAAATAGGATTGGACTGTTTGCAAATACCCTAGGAGTTTGTTCAAATGACAGGTAAGTAACTCTGAATAGATACATTTACATGTAGTAACATTAAATATGTATGTCCTGTAAAAATTGCATTTTGAACTGCTTAAACATGTATAATG
This sequence comes from Saccostrea glomerata, assembly GCA_003671525.1. Classification (NCBI taxonomy): domain Eukaryota; kingdom Metazoa; phylum Mollusca; class Bivalvia; order Ostreida; family Ostreidae; genus Saccostrea; species Saccostrea glomerata. The sequence continues at coordinate 576,670 of PRKT01000310.1, forward strand.
CTAACATTTGTCAGAAGAAGTTATACAGTTAAATGGTAAGGAGATTAATATTCAGATTATTACTGTTTTGCTTATTCATTGCGATTTAATAATTTTAAACACATTAATTGCTTTGTTTAGCGAACCTTTGATATGCTGTGGAAACTACCGCAAAGTTGGTGATGCTTGCGAAGGTATTTCAAATTAGCCTATGTACAACTTAAAACTGAAATAAAAAATAAAATTCTAGGAGAGAGATCCTTTTTTAATTTGTATATACTTGTGCTTTCTACACTAGCAATATCTTGCTAATAAAAATACATGTATAATAATTTTTCGTAAGAAACACAAACAAACAGATTAAGAGAACAATATTCCAACTGCAATAGAGATGTGAAGAAAGCAACAAAGAAAGATCGTAACTAACAGCTGCTAAGCAAACATATCCTTTCTATTTACCGTACTTAAAGTGTTTATTTATTTAATAAAATTCATTTTTGAAGAATGTTGGCCAGGAACGCATGGGGTTAACTGCATACCATGCCCTCCAAATTTTTATGGAAAGCTCTGTAGAGAATCATGTAATAACTGTACATCATGTAATCCAATTACTGGATGTGTTCTAAATAAAAGTAAGAGAATTTTATTTTATTTTATTATGTCATGCTTTTTTGTAGAAATGCTAGTTTTTTGTACAGCTTTCATAAATAATGCTTCAAAACTTGTAAAATAATTCACACAATCATACAATTTATATCTGTATAAATTATATAATATCTGCATTAAATATAAAAATATGCTTACTATGTACATATCTCTCTGAAATACGCCATCAATCTGGAAACCAAATTATGATGTGACCTAAATGATTACATAAGAATTACAAAAAAGTCTTTCTGCGGTCTGAAAAAGAGTTTTTTATAAATGTATTTGTGTAGAAAAAAATTCTTGAAAGAAATTCTTATTAAATTAGGATCAAAGGTCTTTTAGCAATATAGGTTTCTGAAAAAAATACCTTTGTTTAAACTTTATCTTTATGGAAAAGGCTTTAAAAAAGCAATCCTAAAGGACATTTATACATCCCGATTTTAAGCTTATTCTCTTGTATTTTATGTATAAATAGGGTTTTAATGATTTAAGGACCTTTTAATGATTTTCATAATGCCAAATGCTCTTCTAATGATATCCTCATTAATCTATTTTGAGATAATATCGGATAAAGCTATTTGTATCGTTTGATTACAGTTCAAAAGCGCAGGAATAGAAAGCTAAATTTTAGTTTAAAAATTATCTGAATGTATTTTGATTGTGGATCAACAATACGTGTATCATGAAAACTCACAGTGGTAAAGACACTATACAATGTACGTGTGCACATTGTACACAAAAAGTGTAATGTGTTTCCTTACATTAAAAGACAAAAGTAATAAATACTTTTCATATAATAAACATTCAATAAAGATATTAATAGTACAAATGGTTATTCATTCGTGAGGGAAATTAACACTAATTACACAGTAGATAAAATTGACTGCAGCCCTTTGAGTTTGGTCACAGAAACTCAGAGCCATGCAGGTATTGAATGCGAACGAATAGATAATTACTTCACAGTGAACAACAATAGTAATGATTTCATGATAAGTAAAGACTTTTTTTTCATATCGCTAATTTATTTAAAATCAGTAATAGCTATCAATGGTTTTATTAATTTCATTATGTCTTGTGAGATGTAAAGCCTGTAGATATATTTGTTTTTATGATGTTCATTAAATTCTGTTTTATATGATGAACCTTCACGTTTTCTGCTTTTATTGATACAGGTCATGGTTAGAATACTACATATAATTCTGCTGATACATCAACAAGGGTACATTTTTTCAACCAAGGCAATGTTTGGTTAACTTTCTCGATGACGATAGCCTGCAGTGTTGGTTTTACAGTTTTTATGCTCATATATTGTAAACTAAGGTAGGTTCAGTATTACATTCAATCTAAGATTTATAAAGGTAATACATTTTTTTCTTGGATTTTATAGTAGTTTTATCTTTAAAACATTTCATCACATATTACATGTATGATACATTGTCATGGCAATGTAATCTCAAAAGTTTTCAGGACTCAATATTACTTGCATACTAAATTATTTTTGTAACATTAATTTCCTGTCAGTTTGAAAATGCATACTTTGATTGGTAAAAATGACTTGTGTTTTTATAGTAATTAACGGATGGGGGACAGTGTAACTAATTTTGTATAATCATGGTACATGTAATTAGGGGATATTAGAAAACGATAATATATTAATGATAATTATTAGAAATACTGAGTACTCTTAAACAGTTTTGCTACATTTTATTTTCTTGCTTACATTAATCAAAACAAAACAAATATCCATGCTCTTTTCGAAAATTTGCACATTTTTAAAAAATCATTTTATGTGAGTAAAATCTTTATTTTTTAATCAGGAAGCGTACATCCAAACGATGCCAGGATAATCATGGTAACATTGCTTATATTTTAACCCAAAATTTTGTAAGATCAAAAATTTTAAGTATATGATTTTATTTAATATTCAAAATTTTTGAAGCACTTGCATATTTTATATTTTTTTCTTAGATTCAGAAAAATCATCTCCAGGGATACATACGATTAAACCAACTAGCTGTTTAAAACGAGAAATTAAACCAGGGTTGCGGTTACAAAATTATTATGACACAAATATCGAATACAGTCAATCTGAAGACTTTGGACCTTATGACACCTTAAATTTGAAAATCAAAAAAGAATTTGAAAAAGCTTAGAATGTTTCCTGCATGCTAACGAGAGTAACAACATCCATGGACTCAGGAATCGATCGCCGAAGTGTCTACTTCTGAAGCGAGAATGAGACAAAAAGAGAACGACACTCAAAGAAGATCTTATATTGAGGATAATACGTTAAAAAAATGATTTTGCTTTTTAAGTTCATTGTGGCCAAGATTATCGTGACTTCTGTGACGTCGCACGTGCATATATGTACAAATTAAAGGACGTTAACCTCTCTATCAATTGATTTGATATTTCCTTCCCTCTACAATCATGATGTCTTTAAATTGTTCGCAAATACTATATATATACTCATCTCTACTTTAAATATTGACTAACACTTTCATGCTCACTCGTCCATGGCACCTGACCCAACCTCTGATTTTTTTAAAGGTCCCAGTTTGCTCTTCTTCTATTATGTATTGCTTAGTGCACTTTGATTCAGAATACTATTCGTTATCTCCATATGTTTTATACAATTTTTAAATTGTTATTTTGGCGATGAATTGCTTACTTTTCGGTTTAGTACCCTTTCCCCTGAATTTAAATACAGGTAGCTGATCCCTTTTTGGTTCAATTTTATATAAGGGCCGTCGTCCGCGTGGCGCAGCGTTGAGGATATTTTGCTCTAGAATTGCGAAGTAAGGAGTCTATCCCTATGTCGCCGGTTCGAATCCCAAGGTGGAACGTAGAGACCGGTCCTTCGGATGTCACCGTATAAATCGAGGACCCATGTCGCAAGGGTGCTTGCACAAAAAAGATCCCTCACTGCTCTTTGGCCCTGAGTGCCGAGTATAGGACAAAATTTGCAGCTGTCCACCGTCAAGTTGTGGCGTCTCCATATAATCAGAGAAAAATTCTCCAGAGGGACGTTAAACAATATACAATAAAATCAGTCAATATATTAGAATTTAATTCAATTTAAATCTTATATGCAAAAAACAAATTATTTTAATCCTTAATGGCAAATATTAGGATACAAACAGTCCTTTTTAAAGATAACATTAAACTTGCTTTTTGATTTTCTATCAGATTACCCTTCTCAGGAAAAACAACACATTGCTCATCAGCTTGTTGTGAATTTTTATGTAGAAATTGTTAGACTTTACTTTTGTCTTGAATTGTTTATTGCATTTTACGACGTTGTGATCAGAAGACAAGTGGTGTAAAGGCCTATATGATATCCTGATCCCCCCGCTCGATATGTTCTTAGATGTCCATCTTATCGTTTTCTCCTATTACATATAGTTTCGAAGGGTTTTCACTGATCGATATTTTCATATTTCATACAACTTTATGGTCGCCTGCGTGGTGCAGTGGTTAGAGGTTCTGCTCTAGAGTCGCGGAGCTAGGAGTCGCAGGTTCTAATCCTACTGTGGGACGTGGAGACCGGTCCTTCAAAAGAAACCTATAAACAGAGGTTTCTTGTTGCAGTAGGTGCTGACACAAAAAAGCTCCCTCAGAGACCAATGGCCCCAAGTGCCGAGTTTATGCCTAAATTTGTAGCTCTTCACGAGCAAGTGATGACGTCTCCATATAAATAAAATATTCTCAAAAGGGACATTAAACAACATACAGTCATATACATGTACTTTTTTATGGAAAATATGCATGATATATATACGATTTGATAGCAATATGTTGTACTCTCCTACGGACACTATATGCTAGTAAATAGTTCAAATATTGTGAAACCGGAAGGGGGCTAGGGACATTAACCTGATACAATTTCTGATTTAAGAAATTGGTATTTGGTTGGTATACAATCTATACTGTTTGATTGATCGTTTGAGTATAATAATTGTTCATTATTTTTTATATTACTTACAGCAACATACTGTAGATTTTGAAATATTTATGACTGTGCTCCTTAATTATTTTGAGGTACTTTATATTGAAGAGATTAAACTTTGCTTTTGCTAACGAACAATTAAACTGACAGTGCTCTTTTGTCTTTTTTGATATAAAATGAAAATTCCAGTGACCTTAAAATAAAAAAAATATACATAATTATATCAAAGAATCTTACATATAATTTTTTAATTCTAGATAGTTTACAAGGTATATCATAAATATCAAACTGGTAACATGACATTCTACTTACACAGAAATATAAAAAAATGAAAGATGCATTGGCTACCAAAAGCACTGGTTCAAAACTAGTGTCATTTTGTACATGTATAATTTATTTCCTCAAAATAACTCAAAATAATAATCAGCTGATATATAACATAACAATAAATACCAAAATTTATATTCCGTTATTTTTGGTCCATTTGGGCAAATTTGTTCTTCCCGCGTTCTTTGATAATATTTAATCGTTCATTTATTAAAAAAAAAATCCAAAGTGATTAATAATTTGAAAAGTGTACTTTGATGAAATTGTATGTAGTCTGATATGTTCATGATACTAGAAGTGCAATAAGGAAAAAAAAGACCACTCGCTTTGAGTAATGAAAGAAAACTTTCACAAGATGACTGTTTTATTCTGTGTTTTTAAATTATTTCAAAAATACAAACTGATTTAATTTATAGTTTATATCATACAAATGTTCACTAAAAGTAGTATACGCAGAGAAACGCACATACAGTGTCCATTAATAGCAAAATTAGATAAAAACATTATTAAATATACTTTGCACACACGTGTATATTTTCCTGTGAACTCAATAAACTGTAATTTCCTGCATTTTACAAAATTATAATACCAAGTTACATTATACTGCATTATATCAAATTGTATTTGCATAACTTAACGAATATTTAAGGAGGAGTCTTCTGGCTTTGTGTATGATCGTTGTTTTTCGGTCTTGTGAGTACATGTGCATGTATGTGCCAAATAAAAGAAGCAGAAGAAGAAAAGAGTCAAAAGTAGCAGGAATAATAGTGGTAGCGAAGTCAGTTCGTATCGTACATATTTCAACGCCGAAGACAACATAACGTTAATTTTTTTTATATGAGTCCATTATGGATCTTCATGACAGTACTAGAAGAAAAATGGGCAATAATTGACAATTAATTAATTAATTAATCAATTAATTAATTAGGGAATTAATTAGTAGTTTATTTGATTCATTCACTTTCCATGAAAAGTCATTGGATAATATAAATATAAAAGGTCTGACGCTGCATGAAGATGAAATGTATGGCGATAACAAACTGTCGAACCGTACGAAAGCACCAAACTCCATAAAATGAAACAAAACAGGAGCAAAGCAAACATAGACATTAAAAACATCAAAAGTGAGATGAATATAAGTTACCATTTAGGAGTGTGGTCTTTGTCATGATCAGGAATTTAGATAATGGAAAATTCCGTCGTCTAATCAGAGTGTAAATAATGGCCTTACAATCAGTATGAATAATGTCAAGTAGCATTTGACTCAATGATAAATTGTATTTGCTGACAAGGTCATTACATCAATCATACAACTTAGAAAATTTACTTCCTTTCAGAATTGGTCATGCATAAAGCATACTCCTAAGTATATAGAATCTACTGAGAAATTTAAACGCCGTTTGCAGGTGAAGATATACTGTAAATGTACTACATTTAGCGTGTACAATATTTGGCGGAAATTGATTTTTGAACAAGTTAGCGTAGATTTGAATCAGCACATTTCTTAATGTTCTTAATATATCATTGAGTCAAATGAAGACTGAAGTGTTGCTAATTGTTAGACTGTTATCTATACACTGAATTGTCGATGGATTTTTCCCTTTATTTCTCAATCATGACAAGGAGCTTACAGCTGGTCTGACCAGTCGGAAGGGGGATGTTTTCTTCTTCATTGCATCTGATCCCACCTTTGAGGCCCATGTTTGCTCTGTTCCTAGTTTGTTACGTTTAAAAAAAATAACAGAAGAAATTGCCATTCTGTTCACCCACTTTGGAGCGAAATTATTATTCGCAATGAAATCTTAGCCTAAGATTCCTCAGGAAGTAAACTTAATGAAATGAAATACGGAAGGCTAAAAATATAAAGAAATATAAAGGTTTCAAGTTATAAGGTATCAGTTACCTTAACATACATGCACCAGGAATGACAAGTAAATCCTTATGTTTAGTTTGTGTAGTTTTTGTAGCAGTTTTAATATTTTAAAAACACAGGTGCAATTCAAAGTGAATCTAATTAAAAAAAAATTCATTAGTTCTTTCCATTTTAAAATAGCTGAATTTTAATGAAATGTATTGTGAATGCCAGTTTTAAATTTGTTTACTTCCAGCAGCATATCACGATTTAAGTTCTAACGGAATATAAATTTTGGTATTTATTGTTATGTTATATATCAGCTGATTATTATTTTGAGTTATTTTGAGGAAATAAATAATACATGTACAAAATGACACTAGTTTTGAACCAGTGCTTTTGGTAGCCAATGCATCTTTCATTTTTTTATATTTCTGTGTAAGTAGAATGTCATGTTACTATTGATGCGCCACCTAGGCTCGGCATCTTTTTCAATACTTGTGCATGCAATTTTTAGTATACTTTATTCGAAGTACAAAAAGAAACAGTACCACGATATTTGAGCCCACTCTTCAAGCGGAGCTTTCACACCTATTTTTTGTACTGTTTGAAATTTTTAAAAGTTTTTCAATTTTGTTTAAATTTCTTGATATTATATATATTTTGAGATATTGGAGGAAATCCAACCAGCTATTCTCAAGAAAAGCTGTTTTGAATTTTCTTTTGTCTCTTTTTGTAAATTTAAATAAAAATCATGTGGATTTTATTTATAGCTTTCTTGGTTATTATTTCAATATTTTATAATATTTAACTTTGAATAGAAATTTAAAGCACTAGGCTTATAAAAATATAGAAAAGAGGGATTTTAATAAAATAGATAAAATATTTTAAATAGTTCCAAAAAAATAAAGTGAAATACTTTGGACCGTTATTTATCGGATATTGAGCCTATTATTAGAAAAAAATGCAGGCAACAAAAATCAATTATACTTCATAGGTGTAGAGATCCTCCTTAACAAAGATAGAAGTTTATAACATACACATTCACGACAAACATGAAATCTTACTGATCAATACTGTATGGGCTTATCAGTTATGTCATAGAAATAAAATACTTCTTGACAGAAACGCATTCATCTTCTGGGCCTTTCAGCAACACGTAAGTAAGACATCTTTGAGTTGAATTTAGAAGCATTTACTAAATGTAGTACTGTGGTTTCATTAATTTTCGTTGGCATCAATTTTCATGGATTTTGTCAAACAGACGTTTTCGAGGATACGTAACAAAAGCATTGCCTTTACAAATGAATAACAATTTTTTTAATTCAAAACATTTGAATTCGTGGATCTGCTCAACAACGAAATCCTCGAAATTTGGTGCTCAACGAATATTAATGAAACCACAGTATATGAACAGATTTAATAACGAAATTCAATATAAGAAAAAAAAAATGGAGCAAATGGTTTTATAATAAACGGCAGTTATCCATGTTAGTAAACATTAATGTCAGTAAACAGTGAAAACAATTACCATTCCTGGTAAATTATACTTTGGGCTTTTCAATTGATACTTGATTTTTTTTATCATTTTACATAACACAAATCTTATTGTTTAACTTTAAAAGAGACACTTTTCGGACAATTGATTTTTATATTGCAAAGCTATGTCCCAAAAATGTTAATCTCCTACAACAACAGTGTACAATTATGTGCTTTTCATTTCCAAACATCAAAGAGTATTATCAGGGAGACAATTTACAAACAAACGAAAAAACAAACGAAAATAAATAATAAAAAAGACTGATAAGTTTTAGGGGTACAGGTAAGGTCCCACAATCAAAGTCCAGACTAAAATAGGATATGCACATGTCATTCTTAAATCGCCAATTTTTTCTAAATATGAGAAGTTAAAAATGTTTTTCTTTTCAATTTTGCAAATGTTGAGCTTATCCTGAATATACATATTAAACTGGCACAAAGAATTATATGACGAGAGAATAGTCTTGTCATGTAAACGGGAGATAATGTCTGTGTAGATGCGTTACGAGTGAATGCATTATTTATTCAATGAAAAAATAAAACTTGTACTTTGTTATCCGTATTCATTGCTCTGTGTTGCGGAAATTATTTCATTGTTATCCGTTGGATGTTAGTTCGACATTCGTATTTCATCATTCGTTCACTGTAGCATTATGACGACAGAGGCGCTCCGTAGAATCTTTTGGGAAGCGGACTAGAGAATCAAAAAGAGGAACACATAACCCATCCGTCGGAACTCATAATTTTTCTTGCACTCAGTCAGATAGGATTCGTGGATGGTGAAATTGAAGGTAAGTGTTTACCTTTTTTATCCGGTCGGTGTACAGTGTACATGGAAGATAATTTTCAATACGTGACGATCTTTTCGACACACCAGTTGAACGGTTCTCCAATCAATGTGAATGAGTCTCAAAGCCTGACAGTCTACTGCGACACGTTGTTTTCGTTGGTTTAATGCATAAATCGTTACTTCCTCATCGGATAAACCGTAGAATCTCTTTTTTTTTAATTTATAAGACCGCAACTGAAGATTATATTTCATAGTCACTTGCTCGTATTTAAAACAAATTTAATTTTGTTTTTTTTCATGTGATGATATGTATTCAATGATTATGAAAAATATAAAAATTTCTTTTACAGACGCTAAATTAATAAAAACCATTAGGGTTCTCTGATGTTCTTAAAGTTTCCTGTTTAGTAGTAACCCATTTATAATATTGGAATTTAAGTATGTGTACTTGTAGTAGCCCATAATATATTGTGACTCATTCATCAGTGGGTAAATTAAACAGATTAAAAAATTATTCTAAGATCATAAACTTTAATGGTCTCAACCCCATTTAAGAAGTAATAATAATACAGCTACATGTAACAGGTGGAACAAAAGGTCTGCCAGACGCTAAACCTATGCACTGTAAAAAATGTGCTTAGGAAATAAACATTACCATTACATGTTTACATCTAAACATGTTTAATATTATGTTTAACAACTAAACGCTGCGGTCTAAAGTATTTAATACCTAAACACGTTTAGAAATTAAACACGTGTTTCATTCTTCAGTCAGTGAAATACGGAGTTGTCTTCCCGGAAATGATCGAGATATATTCAAACATGAATTAGCGCGGTTGTCGAACAAAGAAAATCACATCATTAAGAGAAAACCGTTTATCCTGTCAAAATGATAGAAATTCAAGATACGACTGTTGCAGATTAATTGAAATACCAGAGGGATGATTCTTGAAAACTGTGATTTAGGTTTGTATGATTTTATTTACAAAAATTGAGCTTGACGAGAGAGGTAAACAATGTCAGCAGTATTTGTTTATCGTAGGATCTTGCATTCTTTACTAAAAGATACATGTACAATATTACTGTACACCATTATTATTTGATACCATTTTACTATTCATAATAAGGTTACAAAGTAATGGATATGTTTATGGACGATAACATTTCGCACCTGCTATTTATATGACAATGTCATGTGGCATAAAAACCACACAGATCCACCACTCTGTTCACACAGGAAATACCAATAACGACAATAATAATAATTATGAAATGCATTTATTCTTTGAAAATATCTCCCTCTGCCCCTGGATATTTAACAAACTAACTACATGCAAAGTTGTGATGAGGAAGGGTATTCTCTCCAAAGTTATGAAATTCGTAACCCAAAGGTCAGGGGTTCCGGTGTTACGGTTGGGCTATATAAACTGTTAAGTTTGAATTCATTAAAGAGGCTGAGGAGTGGCAGCCATTTTCAGACTATTTTGATCTCCTTTAAAAGAAGAGCTCCATATAAAGATATACAAAAATAATCAAATATTAAAACTAAAATGTATGAATTTTTTCTTTGCCAAATGATAGTTGATAGCTTATGATACCGTATCTAAAAAAATAAGTTAAAACTGATGGTTAATTTGTGATTAATTTGTTGACCCCCAGCCTCCTTAATTCTTTAAAAAAATATTCCTCTCTGCTCCTGGATATTAATTAAACTAACTACATATAGTTATGAAAAGCAAGGGAGCGTCTTCCAGAATTATAAATTTCAAGGCCCCTGGCTCATGGGTACCATGTTATTTGTAGACAATACTGTAATTGTATTAATGCTTTGAAATTTGTTCTTTGGTATAAACCAATTTTTTTTTATGAACAATGGTCAATTTTTCAAAATTGTGAAATGTATGACCTCAGGATGAGGGTTTTTTTGGTCAATAAGGACTAATAATTATAGCTAATTATTACCGCTTATTTGAAATGAAAGTTTGAAAGTTTTATAAGATGTTCAGTTGACCTATAAGATCCATAGGCCTCTTGTCGTGTTCTTAAGTCGTTAATATGCATTTTATCTGTACCCTCTGGTCCGCCCTTGTTTTCTTTTTAGGTGTCTGTTGGTTAAGACGGGTCTAGAATCGTTGATGCTTTATCTCTCTGCATTCATATAATTTTTTTTTATGTCTGATTTCTTTAAAATGTACAACAAAGGGGACCACTGGTCTCCCCATTTATGTACAATACAAGGTGACCTCTGGTCCCCCTTGTGATGTAAAATATAGAGTGTCCTAAGGACCTCATAATGATCTACAACATAGGGTGACCTCTGACCCCCTATTGATGTATAAGGTGACCTCCGTTTCCCCTTATGATGTACAATACAATTTGACGTTTGCGCTTGTACAGTATAAGTTGATATATGGCCCCCTTTCTGTTGTACAATATAAAGATGACCATTAGTCTCCATAATCAAATAACATATAAGGTGACCTTTAGTCAACTTATTGATGTACAATATTAGTTTACCTCTGGTCCACCTAGTACCGAACGTTAAAACTGAACTGAAGGCTCTGTCCCCCTACTGATGTACAATATAAAGTGTCCTTTGGTCCCCCTAATGTTGTACAAGATAAGGTAACCCCTAACCTCCCTACTGTTGTACAATATAAGGTGACCCCTGGTCCCCCTAATGTTGTACAATATAAGGTGACCCCTGGTCCCCCTTCTGATGTATAATATAAGGTGTCCTCTGGTCCCCCTACTGATGTTCCCTACTTATGTACAATATGAGGTGACCTCTGTTCCCCCTTCTGATGTACATAAATGGTGTCCGATTGTCCCACTACTGATGTACAATATAAGGTGACCTCTGGTCACTCTACTGGTGTAAAAAATAAGATGACCCCTGGTCCTTCTACTGATACATAATATGTATAATATAATGTGTCCTCTGGTCCCCAAACTGATGTCCCCAACTTATGAACAATATAAGATGTCCCCTTGTCATCCTGCTGTTGTACAATACAAGGTCTCCTATGGTCCCCTATTGATGATGTACAATATAAGATGACCGCTGATCCCCCTGCTGATGTATAATATAAGGTGTCTTCTGGACTCCCTACTGATGTACAAAATAAGGTGAACCATGGTCCCCCCCCACTGATGTACAATATAAGATGACCCCTGGTCCCCCTACTGATGTACGATATAAGATGTACCCTGGTTCTACAACTGATGTACAATATAAGGTGTCCTTTGGTCCCCCTACTGATGTACAATATAAGGTGACCCCTGGTCCCCTTACTGATGTATAATATAAGGTGACCCCTGGTCGGTCCCCTTATTGATGTCCCCTACTTATGTACAAAATAAAATGACCCCTGGTCCCCTACTGATGTACAATATAAGGTGACCCCTGGTCCCACTAGGTGTCCTCTGGTCCCCCTACTGGTGTACAAAATAAGGTGACCCCTAGTCCCCCTACTGATGTACGATATAAGGTAACCCCTGGTCTCCCTACTGGTGTACAATATGGTGTCCTCTGGTCCCCCTACTAATGTACAATATAAGATTACCTCTGGTCTCCCTATTGAAATACAATAGAAGGTGACCTCTAGTCCCCTACTGACGTACAATATAAGGTGCCCTCTGGTCCCCCTATTGTATATAAGGTGACCCCTGGTCCCACTAGGTGTCCTCTGGTCCCCCTACTGGTGTACAAAATAAGGTGACCCCTAGTCCCCCTACTGATGTACAATATAAGGTAACCCCTGGTCTCCCTACTGGTGTACAATATGGTGTCCTCTGGTCCCCCTACTGATGTACAATATAAGATTACCTCTGGTCTCCCTATTGAAATACAAAAGAAGGTGACCTCTAGTCCCCTACTGATGTACAATATAAGGTGCCCTCTGGTCCCCCTATTGATCTAATGTGTAATATTAGGTGTCCTTTGGTCCCCCTACTGATGTACAATATGAGGTGACCTGTGGTCCCCCTACTGATGTACAATACAGGGTTACCTCTGGTCCCCCTATTGATGTAAAGTGTAATATTAAGTGTTCTCTGGTCCCCTACTGATGTTCAATATAAAGTGACCATAGGTCCCCTACTGATGTATAATATAAGGTGACCTCTGGTCCCCCTACTGATGTTAAATATAAGGTGTCCTCTGGGTCCCCTACTGATGCTCCTACTGATGTACAATATAAGGTGTCCTTTGGTCCCCCTACTGATATACAATATAAGGTGCCCTTTGGTCCCACTACTGATGTACAATACAGGGTTACCTCTGGTCCCCCTATTGATGTAAAGTGTAATATTAAGTGTTCTCAGGTTCCCTACTGATGTACAATATAAAGTGACCCCTGGTCCCCTTACTTATGTATAATATAAGGTGACCCCTGGTCGGTCCCCCCTACTGACGTCCCCTACTTTTGTACAATATAAAGTGACCTCTCGTCCCCCTACTGATGTACAATATAAGGTGACCCCTAGTCCCCCTAATAAAGTACGATATATGGTGTCCTCTGGTCCCCCTACTGATGTACAATATTAGGTTACCTCTGGTCCCCCTATTGATATACAATATAAGGTGACCTCTAGTCCCCCTACTGATGTCCCCTACTGATGTACAATATAAGGTGCCCTCTGGTCCCCCTTTTGATCTAATGTGTAATATAAAGTGTCCTCTGGCCCCCCTACCGATGTACAATATGAGGTGACCTCTGGTCCCCCTACTGATGTACAATACAGGGTTACCACTGGTCCCCCTTTTGATGTCAAGTGTAATATTAAGTGTCCTCTGGTCCCCTACTGATGTTCAATATAAAGTGACCACAGGTCCCCTACTGATTTATAATATAAGGTGAACTAGAGCTGGTCTTCCTACTGATGTTAAATATAAGGTGTCCTCTGGGTCCCCTACTGATGCCCCCCTACTGTTATACAATATAAGGTGCCCTCTGGTCCCACTACTTATGTACTATATAAGGTGACCTCTGGTCCCCCTACTGATGTCCCCTACTGATGTACAATATAAGGTGTCCCCTGGTCCCCCTACTGATGTACAAATAAGATGATTACTGGTCTCCCTACTGATTAAGAGTATAAGATAACTTGTTCCCCCTTCTTATGTAAAGTGCATTATAAGGTTTCCTCTGGTCCCCCTACTGTTATTCAATTTAAGGTGGCCTCTGGTTCACCTACTGATGTACAATATAATGTGATCCCTTTTCCCCCTACTGATGTACAATATAAGGTATCCTATGGTCCCCCTACTGATCTACAATATAAGGTTACCTCTGGTCCCCCTACTGATGTACAAAATAAGGTGGCCTCTGGTCCCCCATATGATGTAGAACAGAAGATGACATCTGGTCTCAATTTTGATGTTCAGTATAAGATGACCTATGGTCGCCCTAAAGAGGTACAATATAAAGTGGTGACCTCTAGATGTGGTCTTAACTTTTTATTACCTCTGGTATTCGCATAAAGATTATGGAAACAAGCGGGTCTTATATTGTCCATCAATAAGAATTTCATACTTCACAAATTGTAGTATATGAATGAGACAAAGGTAATCTTATGTTGTACATTATTACGATGTTATTGAAAGTTGTAAGCAGACAATAATTTAAAATCATGGTATGTGTAGAATTTTTTTTCAAATCCTCTCAAAAAAAGAATTTCGATCCTAATTTTTTGAATTAGGAAAAAGTGCTTCTCAGAATTCTCTAAATGTACATGTATGTAATTGGAATTTGGAGGATAATTCAACTTGCTTGTCTTCAAAGACAGTATATGTATCCCAAAGTTATATAACAATTGGTGCATTTTTTAAATTTTATTTCCTTTTTTAATGTAGTTTTAATGGGTTTATGAACTTGATGTGTTAATTCCAGGGAAAGGGGAGGAGAACTCCATACAGCCCCAAACTTTGTAGTACAGGACTGGGTGTACATCTTCTTTGTAAGATAAATAAAAATCAGGGATTTCCGGCAAAGAGTGTTAAAGTGATAAGGTCGCCTATTAAAGCATGACCTGATAAGGAAGACAAAAGAGACATTAAATAATTTATTAACAAATAATTATTCCATTATGTTAAAGGATTGGTGAAAAGTCCGAGCTAAATGAAAAGGGGGTTCTAGGGGGCAAAATCTTTACCCCCCCCCCCCTTCTTGTTAGAGATCTGCGAATGCAGAGACTGGTGTACGTCGTTTACTCTGAGTCGCTTACTATTAGTAAGGAGATCAGAGGTTAGGCATTGTGTTATATAGATACTATAACCATACATGGAATAATAAAATCATAGGGGAGACCACAGGTCACCCAACATAATCCATAAATGTTAAACTCTTATATATCATATATCTCAAAATATTGCAGTTAATGTTGCTCAGCAACCCCCTCCCCCTCTTTGTTTTTTAATGCCCATCACAGATGGTTATTCCCTTGACAAAAATAAATTTTCTGTTTTTTTTTATACTGAAAAGGCTTCATAGTATTACGATTTATTCTATTTTCACTTTACATATGCAACGCACTACATTTTGTAGCGGAGTAAACAGACCCGATAGACGTGAACTGCGCGGGGGACCTAAGGTCCTAGTTCAGCGTACGTTTTATCCTTCTGCGCACCGATACGCTACTCTCCTCATAAACCCTTGGCCTACGGTGTTCATAGAAATTAGGAGTTTTTTTTCCAGAGTTCTGATTGGATTTCAGTACACCCAGATCGACCAATCAGCAATTGTTTTTTGTAAATGACGATATTTGCGTTCGGGATACATCTTCACTTTTTAATCTCGGTAATGAAAAACGCAAGTAAACAACGATCCGTAAGATAACATTCAATTCTATGAATATCCAGTATATTCTAAATATGTGATTAAGAATCTATATTGAAGCTTCAGATTTTTTCTGTGAATAATGAATAAACATAACTCAATTTTTGCTTCTTAATTATTCATGAAAAAACTTTGATTTAATTTTTTTTAACACGTGTCTTTATTTCTGGCGATGACGCAATCTGTGCGTACATGTACCTGATAAATTCGAGATCACGTGACGGAAAACAATCCCGTCTTTTGACTTCACCGTATGCCAAGGGTTTATGAGGAGAGGAGCGTATCAGAAACCCTTGGCTAGCAAAGATGAAGAAGCATAAGACAAACTGAAAAATTCACACTCTATGGATATGTCTTTTTTGACAACGTCAGACACCATTGAACGTCTCCGCCTGATCTCCTATCTTTTGGTCTCCTTGTCCTCTGCTGACCATTCAGTGACCAATCACCCGCCCAAAATTGCTGAAACCATCTATAAAAATGTCACTTGTTTACACTCCTTATTCTGTAAGTCTGATTAATTAACGTAAGTGTCGCTTGTGATTATTCCCATATTTTGAAGCAAAAATTCATTACAACTCGTCGAACCGGTTTTTTTTCCCATTTCGATAATTCCTTTGTTCAATTCAGCAAAGTAAAACAGCAATGTTTATGATCACAAATACCAATGCCGTCATTTAATTTTCAATTAAAAACTAGAAAATGACGAGAATGGTGCCTTTTTTTCTCTTTTTTTTAAAGGGTAGATAAGGTGCTTTCTTAGTACAGGTATCTTTTTAATGTGTTTGTCTTTTTCATTCTAAGAAAAAATACACTTTAAAACGTGACGTTCCGTTGTGACGCGGCGACATCCCCTATGCTCTATGTTTTAAACATTTATGAAATAAATACAAATAAACATTATTTAATTAAAATTTCAATGTTAATTAGATTTATTTTTGTGCATCTTTTGGTATATTGTATTTGATAATATGGCGCCAAATATAAAAGATATGGACACTGAAACATTTCTTTTGGATCAACCTTCGTATGTTACAGAATAAGAGCAATGCAAAAACAAACCTCCAAAACATCAGAGATGGGATCAGGTGTCATATATTACGGTAGTTAACATCCCCTAAAACTTTGGTTTCCAGTTGTCTGCTATTAAAACATGATCGTGAACTACATGTTTTTCAACAATAAGTCTAGTTGCAATGAATTTGTCAAATCACTGGATTAATACAATTATAATACAAGGTCTTTTTGTAAAGACATAGTTTGTAGTCTGTTTCACATGACGTTTTACATGACGTACTAATCCCATTCCTTTGAAAAAAAAAGAGCTAAGATAATTATAAGATCATGTCATTAAATTATGATGTTGATAATAAAGGTACTAGTATTCTTTCAGGCACGTAGCAACGGGGTTGGGGGGGGGGGGGCTGCCACCCCACCCCCCACTTTTTTACCAACATTACCTTTACTTTTCAAAATGTTTATTGAAAGGTTAGTTGCCCTCTCCAAGTTCTTGCCACAGTGTAATGATTGGAAATGTGGAATTTTATTGCAAAAAATTGTAAGTGAAAGGAAGTTGGCCTTGATAAAAAGTTAGCCACTAACCCCCCCCCTTCCCCCTCTCGCACGAAATAGGTTTTTCGAGGTTGGGCAATTTTTTTTAATCTTTGCTTGTTATCTTTTTTGGCCCCCCCCCCCTTTTCAAAAACGAAGCTGCATGTCTGTCTTTGACATAATACTGCTGAAATACTGCACCGTTATTAATTGTAATGATCTGTCTATGTCAATTTATTTAATGATGGTCTCTTGTAGGGTCATTATAACGTTAGGAGTGAAAAACTTTGTTATAATATTAATATTTTAATTCAAATTTGTCATAATTCTTCATAGATAACAATGGCAAAGGCATCAGGAGTCAAAAATACAGAGGTTGTAGAGCTGAGCAATTTTTCCAGCAAAGTAAGCTCAATAGTAGGTATTTTTTGCCATTTTTAAAAAAAACTTATCCATGACATAGATTACAATGTACCACACTGCAAAAATGTGTCAGAAGCCCTTTTTCATTTTGAATAAACACCAAAAGTATAGATCTTTATGGGTTTTTTTTAGAATCCACACTGTATCTGCATATTGCTGAAAAATTACCTTGAAACTCCATTAATAAATCCAAGAGTTTACACAAATTATAGGAAATTGTTCGGCGCTCCACAAAATGCAATTGAGCCAGGTGAGTTTGCATGCATTGGATTTTATAAAACAAATTATCTTCCATTTGGACCTGAAGGCATTGTATCCTATGACCTGAAAGATTTTGAAACAACACTTTGCGTATATTTTAACAATCCGTATTTTGGTTATAACAAATTTACAATGTATTGGATGAAGGAAGGAGAGAATGTGGATCAAGATCTCTGTCAAACTCTTTCATCGAATAAAGTAAATACATGGTATGCGTACGATAAAATGACCTGGCATGATATGAAATCCGACAGGTGCAATGCTATCGCTTCCGGTTTTATAGGAGAAGGATGGACTGCCGGATTGCAGGTGGTAGTAAAAAATACATGAACTCTGCTTACAACAAAATCGCCGGAATATTGGAACATGATGAACTTGCTTCTAAATATGATGTCAATTATCGTAACGATTCTGATTACTTCTTATCTCTCATATTTTGTTCCTATTATAAGCTTACCACTTGCAATTCTCTTTTACAATATGTTATCTATCTTTGCTTTGTAACAAGCTTCTACACATCAAAATGAATGTTAGACAATTTTGTAACAATTTAATTTTTTCCAGGGGCCAAAATAATGAATTTTGACTCTTTTAATTGCTTATAAATTTTGTTAAATACTTGTAATCAGTTAACTTTTAAACCTGTAGTTCAAAAGAATATCATATGAAAATAATTTCTTTGAAAAATTAAAATTTATATGTTCTGAGAAATTCCATTTTCTTTGATTATGCTGATAAAAACAATTTGGTAATAAATTTTCAAAAAAAAACCCATTATTCATTTTATTTTTTGTATATTGTGTACAAGAAAAAACTTAACGATGCTTTATGAATCTCCATTCATCCACGAGTTCAAGTATCTGGTATTTCTTGTTTACTGAATCAATAAATGTCATGACTGTTTTAATTTAAAAAAAATTGTTATCAGGTCCTTGAACTCATGGACAATTTCTTTTTTAGATTATCTGCTTGAAAATCATGCGAAAAACCGTCCATTAATTGAATTGAAAAATTTTAAATTGTACATAAAAGCGGTATTTACACATTGGTACTATTGTGTGAGAGGAGTGTTATTCCCCTAAAGTCCGAAGAAAGAGAAAAAGTGAAAAAAACATTCTTTTAAAAAACTAATAATTGATATTTTATGGATTGTATATTGATAAAAAGAACAAATGCTCCTCAATTCTTTTTTCAATCACGGGCATCTTTTAAAATATAATTACATTTTCTGTGTATTGTGTTTTTTCTGTTTAAATACTGTCATTAAAATAAATATTACAAATCGTTGGCTTTAATTGTTTTTTTACATGGGGGTTTCTTGGTTTACACTTGATTTTATTCAATAATCAATATACTCTTTCCGTCATGTGTAGGGTGAAGTCTATAGCTTCTGAATTCGAAATTTATACAAGTTGCTATTTGAAAAAAATTTTGTTTCTCCGCTTGAAAATATATAAAATGTTGTAAGAAACAATAATATAAATTGAACGATGTAAGTTTTTAAATGAAATTCTGTATTTTTTAAAATTAATGAAAATCAAATATTGTAAATCAGAAATTTTACGGCCTATCTTATAGCGGCTTCACAAAAATTCCAAAAATAATCAAATCATTTTTTTCTCCTTGAAGAAAGAATTATTCTTTTTGTCACGTGTCACGTGGCTCATTGCAATTACCTCTTTGTGTCGTTGTGTATGAAGGAAAATTAATTAAAAACCACAGTGTTAATTCTAGCTTATTTATTACTTTTGTTCCTAATAATTCAGTAACCACGAAAGTGTTTATATGCTTTTCAGTAATTATTATTTTAATAGGTATCATAAATCTACATTATTTTTTCATTAAAATGTTCAAAATTCTTTTATTCTATTGTTAGCGTCAAGGTTTTAAAAACATATAATCCATAACAAGGCTAATATGCAACAAGCATAAATATTCGTATGTGATATTCTGATGTAAAAGTAGCAAAATTTTATGTACTGATATTGCATTGCAATTAACCCTTGCAAAATATGGGGAAGAGGTAATGTTCATATCCCGTCCCTCAATTATTGCAAGTTTTATCAAATAAATGTACCCTACGAAGGTATTTCTTTTATATTGTTATATTGTTCTGAAACTTAAGATAATTTCTAAATCAAGAACGATTTGGTGAGCTTTCAGATGGATCATAACAATACTTACGTTTATGTAAATTGATTTTTTATGTCATTAAACCATGGACAAAGCTATTACATAATTGTATCAAATGCAATTTAAATTATATGCATTTATAATTAAAAAAGATAGGTAAAGCTAAATGGTTCTATGTTGTTAAATTAATCACTGTCTCGGAAAAATTAACATCAACTTATCTAAAAATGGGATATTGTTATAAAAGGATATAAAGCAGTATGATCAATCACTGTAATCTCAGAACTTCCGATAATTGCAAATGTGAATGAAAAAAACTGTAAAATGAAAAAATACATATATAGTTTTAAGAACGGCAAATGAGGTTTCCTGATTTCTTGAAAGGAGATTATTAGTTACATAGTCTTTTAATGACAGGGTACGGGATGAT
The DNA here is from genome assembly GCA_003671525.1 of Saccostrea glomerata. Lineage (NCBI taxonomy): Eukaryota > Metazoa > Mollusca > Bivalvia > Ostreida > Ostreidae > Saccostrea > Saccostrea glomerata. The sequence continues at coordinate 597,391 of PRKT01000310.1, forward strand.
ATCTGGTTAGTAAATTTCATACCTGGCGAGGCGAAGTAAATATGTCAACTTCCTCTCCGTAAACTAGAATTCATGGGATACATCTTATCAGCTAAAGGAGTCGACCCAACCAGAGAAAAGGTTAAAGCTATAGTAGAAACTAGAGCACCAATAAAGGCATCAAAAGTCAGAAATTTTCGGGGACTGGTTACCTATTGTGGAAAATTCATTCCAAATCCTCACGACATTGTCGGAACCGTTGAGAATTTTAACAATGAAAAATCAATTATTTAATTGGGGCCCTGATCAAGATTAAGCATTCAGAAAACTAAAGCCAGGTTTATTGAAAGCCTAGACATTGGGATAATTTGACCCAAAAGCAAGAATCCAAATGATAGTCTATGCCAGTCCTGTGGGCTTGGTGCAGTGCTTGTACAGATACAAAAGGAGCAATGTATTATTTGTTTTGCAAGTAAAAGTTTGACAGATTTCGAGAGACGAACTCCTAGTCCGAAAGAAAGGCACTGATATGGACATGTGAACGCTTTTTTATGTATTTGGATGGATGCAAAAATTTGATTTGCTGACAGACCATAAACCTCTACTGTTCATCTACAGCACAAAGTCAAATCAATGCGCACGCATTCAACGATGGGTATAAGGAATTCAGTCCTTCCAGTTCAAGGTAAAGTACATTCCTGGACACAAAATGCTGCTGAGGTACTATCTCGACTCTGTATCTATAAATCCGATACACCGTCACCAAATTAAATATCTGAGAATTTTGTAAGATCCGTAGCTCTGAACACGATACTCAGAACCTTGACCATTCAGGATCGATTTGGAGAGAGTGAGAGAGAGAGAGTCTGCTGGAGATTTCGAGTTACACAGAATAAAGAAGCTTTAGAGACTGGAAATTGAACAGATTTTGAGAAAAGCTACATAGCTGTCCAAAATGAACTGTGCAGTATAGGAAAAGTTATCCTCAGAGGTACACGTATTGTGATTCCAACCAGCTTGAATTAAAATCGTTTTAGCAGCTGCTCATGACACCAAGGAATCATTAAAACGAAATAACGACTCAGAGAGAAAGTCTGGTGGTCAAAGATTGACAGTGATGCTGAAAGCATTTGCAAGAAATGTTACGCATGTCAAGTAATGGGAGGTCCGTCGTCACCTGAACCTTTACGCCGTAAAGTGCTTCCAGATTGTCCATGGCAAGCTACATCAAATGGAACCTTTTCCAACAGGAGAATCAGTATTGGTGTACATGTATGTGGACTATTATAGCCGTTTTTTTAAAACTTTTACTTGCAGAGCACAGGATCAGCCAAAATCATCGAATGTCTGGAGGAAACAATTGCTCGATATGGTATTCCTGACAGTCTATGGAGTGACAACGGAGCTAAATTTCGATCTACAGAATTTGAGAAGTTTCTAGTGGAGTATGATGGAAAGCCAAATGTTCATTATTCTATCTATGTAATTATGTATTTGTTTTTACTAAATGCGTTATTTGTTTAATTAATGTAAAAATGTAAATCATTATCGTATATTAGTTGTTTAAAAAGCATAACATGTAAACGGGAGATAATGTCTGTGTAGATGCGTTACGAGTGAATGCATTATTTATTCAATGAAAAAATAAAACTTGTACTTTGTTATCCGTATTCATTGCTCTGTGTTGCGGAAATTATTTCATTGTTATCCGTTGGATGTTAGTTCGACATTCGTATTTCATCATTCGTTCACTGTAGCATTATGACGACAGAGGCGCTCCGTAGAATCTTTTGGGAAGCGGACTAGAGAATCAAAAAGAGGAACACATAACCCATCCGTCGGAACTCATAATTTTTCTTGCACTCAGTCAGATAGGATTCGTGGATGGTGAAATTGAAGGTAAGTGTTTACCTTTTTTATCCGGTCGGTGTACAGTGTACATGGAAGATAATTTTCAATACGTGACGATCTTTTCGACACACCAGTTGAACGGTTCTCCAATCAATGTGAATGAGTCTCAAAGCCTGACAGTCTACTGCGACACGTTGTTTTCGTTGGTTTAATGCATAAATCGTTACTTCCTCATCGGATAAACCGTAGAATCTCTTTTTTTTTAATTTATAAGACCGCAACTGAAGATTATATTTCATAGTCACTTGCTCGTATTTAAAACAAATTTAATTTTGTTTTTTTTCATGTGATGATATGTATTCAATGATTATGAAAAATATAAAAATTTCTTTTACAGACGCTAAATTAATAAAAACCATTAGGGTTCTCTGATGTTCTTAAAGTTTCCTGTTTAGTAGTAACCCATTTATAATATTGGAATTTAAGTATGTGTACTTGTAGTAGCCCATTATATATTGTGACTCATTCATCAGTGGGTAAATTAAACAGATTAAAAAATTATTCTAAGATCATAAACTTTAATGGTCTCAACCCCATTTAAGAAGTAATAATAATACAGCTACATGTAACAGGTGGAACAAAAGGTCTGCCAGACGCTAAACCTATGCACTGTAAAAAATGTGCTTAGGAAATAAACATTACCATTACATGTTTACATCTAAACATGTTTAATATTATGTTTAACAACTAAACGCTGCGGTCTAAAGTATTTAATACCTAAACACGTTTAGAAATTAAACACGTGTTTCATTCTTCAGTCAGTGAAATACGGAGTTGTCTTCCCGGAAATGATCGAGATATATTCAAACATGAATTAGCGCGGTTGTCGAACAAAGAAAATCACATCATTAAGAGAAAACCGTTTATCCTGTCAAAATGATAGAAATTCAAGATACGACTGTTGCAGATTAATTGAAATACCAGAGGGATGATTCTTGAAAACTGTGATTTAGGTTTGTATGATTTTATTTACAAAAATTGAGCTTGACGAGAGAGGTAAACAATGTCAGCAGTATTTGTTTATCGTAGGATCTTGCATTCTTTACTAAAAGATACATGTACAATATTACTGTACACCATTATTATTTGATACCATTTTACTATTCATAATAAGGTTACAAAGTAATGGATATGTTTATGGACGATAACTTTCAACAAAGAGCAAATATGTATCTAGTATTATTATTGAGATACGATTAGTGTGTTGTATGTGTCCTCTACAGACAAAGATACCTTGGATACAATAAATAGATTGTTTTTACATGAAACCCAATTAATAATTAAAAATTATTTTATTTACTATAGAGTAAATGATGGAGAGGTTGAAAAAAACTTTTTACCACACAGAGAAAACATACACATCCAGCAGAAAGGCTAGGGGCCAAAGAATCACTGGATTTGATCATTGGTACATGTACAAGGTAAATTTATGCAACTTGTACTTTATTTCATTGTGTCTAAGTTGTTTGTTATCTATCTATTACATGTATATATTAGAGGTTTCTTCAGCCTTCCTCCCCCATGGACTGTTTCCTTCTTTTGCATGTTTTGTGTGTAGACTGAAATTTCTGTCCATTATATTTGTTTTGTTTGTATAATTTTTTTTATTTTACTATAATTATTTTTTGCAGAAAAACAACATTTTACTAAAAGCAAGAAACGTAAGGATTCAGCCAAGTTGATGATCATCACAGAGGAAAAGAATAGCTTTATGAACACAATTATTGGAAGAGGACTGAAGATAATGGGGTCTACTAACTTGAACTCGCTGAACCGGGGCCTTTGTTGTGTTAACTTGAGATATCCCAAATACTTTCAAATTCTGGACGGTTTATGATTGGTATGTCGATGACATAGAAAACAAATAAGTAAAAAAAAAAAAGAAAAAAAGGGTTTGAAAACTGAAAATTAATACGTATTTCGAAGGTTTTGTGGCATACTGTATTGCACAGATGTATGAGTTTGTTAAAAAATGACTTTTTCTTCTTAGATGGATAAAATGTTAAACATTTTAATTTAATTTTCTAATAAACTCATAATAAATATAAAATCACTCTGAAGTTCTTTGTAATTTGTATAGAGATAAGTACGTTGGTTTATTATAGGATCGTTATACCAAAGTGTACCATATTTGGATTATAATTCTTTAATTTTGATTGCATTTTATCATGTTTAATAGTTTAACATATTTAAATTCTAAACACGTTCAGGCCGTAAACGCGAGCTTCAACATGCCCATGTTTAGAAATTAAACGGATACCTAAACATGTTTAGAAAATAAATGTGTTTAAGTACTAAACATGTTAAAAATCTGTCTACAAGAGTAGTGTTTAGAAAAATTTTTAGACTCTAAACACATTTTTTACAGTGTGCCGTTTTCTCATCACCAGTGATCACTTACTGCACACAGCTAGATAGATCAATGAAATATTTAATATGCTATTGACTCAGGGAAAAAGAAAATGAGCAATGAGCAATCATCCTCTCTACCTGCATGGATTTAGGAATTGTACAAAATACAAACTGATAACATGCAAAGATTTACTGGGAAGGGAAGATAATCAAACTTTTATGCAATGCTCTTCCATCCTTAATAAATTGGGCTGAACTTTGATCTGGGTAATCTTTAAATATTTTGATACTTGTTGTAAGGAACATGATGATAAGTGATGCCCATTATTAAATTGTTATGCAAATACACAATACCCACATGTCTGCCTGCTACAGAAGGCTCAGAAGTCCCTACAATGTATAATGAAGTCAAAACATTTCCTGATTGATACTTGCCCCACTTAAGATTTTGGTTGCAATAGCAATGGGGCTTACATGAACATCAATGTTTGATAATTGGTTGAAGCATCCTCACTAGCTGTCATCTGACTGAACACAGGTCAATAAGGATTTATGGACGTAGGATTGCTCTCTTTAATTAGTAGCAGTACCAACCTTGATGTTGAATTCCACCTCTTTTTCGGGCATTTCTCATGCAATATATAAACTTGACAAGTTAACAAATAAATGGTTTTTCTTACCTCTTAATACTGCTTTAGTGACTTTCAAACAAATCTGACATGAGCTTGATATATCTTGTTATAACTATACATTATTAGGGAGATGTATAGTGGGGTACTTTTTGTGGAGCGATTGTTTTTGGGGTTTTAACGATTTTTTTCATATTGTACAAATGATGAATAAGTGTAATAATATAGGTTGTTAAAAAATGTCCAATAACCCCCGGAATTGAATATAGGGGTGGGGTTCCTGTCCACAAGTACCTGTGTTCCAATGCTAATTTAAAGAACAAATTAAATTCATTTTTCCCAGAAATAAATAATGACTTGTTATTGTATACATTATTTATTTATCAAATTTAATAAATCAATCACCTGTGTGTGAACAGTTACAGCATGGGCCCTGAAAGTAGGTCACAATATATTTGGTTCAACTTCATGGATTATCCTATCAATGACGTGTCGTGGAAAACGGTATAGTTCGATTAGGTCTTTGTCGTCAAGCGTAAATAAAATGTTAAACCTCTCTCTCTATTCCCTCTCTCTTCTCATCATTCTTCTTTTTCTACGCCTCAAAAACAGTAGGGTCGTCATTTTTTCAGAAATAAAAAATTATTGTACATAGATTAAGAAATTACGTCTGCCCAAGAGCGGGCGTAGATTAAAGCCAATATTTAGTCTCGGCCTATAGCTAAATATCGACCTTTTTGTGAAACGCAACCTAGTCCGATTTTCAGGTTTAGTCCTTAGTTTAGTCTGGACTAAGCTTACGCCTGGTCTTAGGCTTTTTTGAGAAACGAGCTCCTGATACCACCTCTGACTTTCCATATAAGTAAACTAAAGATAGTGTGTGCACTAATCTTATCCGGCTTTGGGTCACATTGAAGATCTGATCCGACAAATGTTTATTATAATAAACATATTTTATAGAAGATACATGTATAGGTCTTTCTAGCTACATGTAGGTTCATACTTATAAGATCTTGTTAATTCTATTGTGTTAAAACAATTAACCGCTCACACATGAAAGATGATTGATTTACATTAACAAATGCTTTAGAAGGGAAGTGTGGCCAACCTGGTTAACATTAAAAAGGGACAAAAGCTTAATAAAATATGATCCTGGGATAATTGTTAACAGGAAAATATACTTAATAGGTTTATTTTTGCCTTATCTTATTTTCGCCCATTCACACTTGCAGACAATTTTGCCCCGCTTTAAATTAGTCTAGTTACATTTCTGTAAACAGAATTAATAATGTTTTTTTTTTATTTTGCTCCATTTGAAACATTTTATATTCACCCAGCCGTGAGAAGGGTTAAAGGGGAAAAAATTCGATGGCAAAAATTTCCCTATAATACAGTTTGGGGCGAGTAAACCTTGCTTCGGACGTACATTGCTTCGGACAAATTAAAGCAATTAACTTTCTTTAAAGCTGAGTGTTTCTGTGTTTTTCCCGTTTCTGTCTTGAAGCTGAGAATTTATAAAATATCATGACAAGGAGCACACGGCGGGTGTGACCGGTCGGCAGGGGATGCCCACTTATCCATGGCACCCGATCCCACCTCCGATGTTTTGGAGGTCCGTGTTTGCTCTGCTAATATTTTGCATATTGTATGGACTTTCGATCTTAAATACTGTGACGTCGCGCATAGTACTGGGGTCTTAAATTACCTAAGTTGTAACACTGTAAACGACGGGCGTTAGAATTTTTTGATATTTTATCGTTTTGGCTACATGGATTTTTCTGCCATTTTGTACCAATCTTCTATAACATCCTGTGATGATATCACACAAAATTCATTATTTCCAATATACTGACTGATTCCGATCGTTCGTAAAATTGGAAGACTTCTGTAATATGTCGTGGTTTGACGAGTAACAAAAAGAGATGGAATGTTTGGTAAAGATTTTTTTTACTATATAACAGATTCTTTTCGTTAAACTAAAGTGATAAATGAAATGTGCAAATCAAGGAGTAGTCAAATGTTTCTTTAAAAATTTATAAGCAAGTAATAGGAGAGATTAATAGAGCGATTTTGATGTCTAGTCGGTTTTGTTACTACGACAGAAATATGTGTTTTATCGTATTTAACCGGACGTATATCACAAATGTGAGCTGCATTTTATTTTTAATGGAAAATGTTCCTACAGATAAAATCTTATCTTTAAAATGTGCATATAGATATAATATTGCATTTAAAGAAACACTTAAGAATTAGATATTTTTAGGAAAACAAAAGCAAAAATTGGATGTCTAGTTTAATTTGTTACGCCTTAAATTTTTGACGTTTTTACGCTTAAACGACGTATGTAATAACATCAGATATTGATATTTTGACGTTACAAATTTAGCCCCAATTTTGTGCGCGACGTCTGTTCGTTATCTCCATATGTTTCATTGATTGATTGTATGTTGTTTAACGTCCCTCTAGAGAATTTTCACTCATATGGAGACGCCACCATTTGCCGTTGAAGAGCTACAATTTTTTCCTATGCTAGGCACTCAGGGCCATTGAGCAGTGAGGGATCTTTTTCGTGCTAGCTCCTACTGCGACACGGGACCTCGGTTTATACAGTCTCATCCGACCGGTCTCCACGTCCCACATTGGGATTCGAACCAGCGACTTAAGGATCGACTCTTTACTTTGCGACCCTAGAGCAGACGCTTTAACCACTGTGCCACGCGGGCAACTCAGCAAATCGAAGCGGTTTGATGATCAAGACTTATTTCCATTGTTTACTTTTTCCCGCGGGCGACAGTTGATGGCTACATCGATGTTTTTATGTTATCATGTTGTGAAAAAATACCAAGAGAATGACCTTGAAAGTTTTAAGAGTAGTCGTTCTTTTAATTGGACTTCAACCAACAAATCTGACATAGGTGAAATTTATCAATGATGGGTAATTTAACAAAACTTTTAAAGAAATTTAACTTAAATTTTGTATACGTATCTTTTAGAGTTGTCTGTTACTTCATTTCCCGTACATATACCAAGGACGCAAATTAATCATGGACATTTTTCGGCATGGTTAAACATATCCATTTTTATACAGAATCCACCTGGCAGCTGTTTTTTGCAAAAAAAGAAAACTCTTATTTTTCAATGAAAATACAAGTAATCGATATACGACGTCTATATATGGACTCGATTTGTTCATACAAGTTAAAAGATTTTAACCCTTTTTCGACAAAGAAGGAGATGGCAATATAACTAGCACTATAACATGTATAAATACTTTCTAAATTGCGATATGATGCAAATAAAATCATTCCAATTCGTGGTAGATATATTCAATCACATTTAACTAGAAGGTTAATTTTAAACTAAAAGATAAATACATTTCAGTATTATATAAGTAATATCAAAGCACCGAGTCAACGCAACGATATTTTTCCGGGCCATTACCGTTTGTACGATGAATGGTGAATTGTGTCCGATTAATGGTAAATTCTGACTCATTTCCAAAAAATCGATTTCAGTGATATTTTCTCAATGAATAGCATAGAATCGTGTCAAAAATTATATTTTTATAGCATAATACATGTTAAATTCTATTTTGACAATATACAATCATTACCGATATTGCTATAACATGTGTATTTACTAAGTTGCCTGATGTATGGTGAATTCACCCCATGCATATTATGAATCCTGTATGTGAATTGGCACCGCCCAGGTTATTACGGAACAAGCTAAACATGTCCTACCGTGGCAAAACCTCCTGGGTATTTCCCGAACACGAGCTGACAGGTCGATATTGGAAATTAGAGATGACCAATTCAGTTGTTTTACACATTATGTTTTTATGTTTCTGTTATGTTTTAACCACTATATATATATTAGGTTTCTTCAACTTAACCCACCACGGAGTATTCCACATTTGTTTCATGTTTCATGTTTAAAAACATGTTGACTTCAACATTTCCATCGTCAACCTTTGCTAATTCTGTAGAAGCATTTCTCTATCTTTTGTATATGATTTTTGTCTCTTATTGTCACTTATTCTATAAGCAATATCATGCCCTATTTTAAGGCTCAATCCTTAAACCAAGACAAGATAACAAGAGAGAGAGAGAGAGAGTTTTATTTCTGCATGCTTCTACACATCTGAAACCACCTCTAGATCAGGAATTTCCATATGAGTAAACTAAAGTTAGTGTGTGCACAGATTTAATTATTCAGCTTTGGACTACATTGAAGATCTGATCCGCCAAATGTACAGTGTATATCAAAATAAACAAAATTTACAGAAAATATAGGTCTTCCTAGCTAGGTTCATACGAACTAGATCTTGTTAATTTTCTTCTTTTTTTGCGTTCATACAATTAACTGCTCACACATGAATGCTTGATATCTTTCACAGTTTATATCATCCCACGACATGTCAAACATAGAAGATAAACTCAAACATTCATCACCTCCCGATAAATCAGGCTTGTTCGGTGCCCAGTCAGTGTACGTCACTGCTTTAAATGTTGTTGACCATCTCCATCTGTGTTGTGAGTAGGCGTCTGTCCCTCCGATAAATGTGTTGCCTTTAACAAATCAGAATTTTGTTTCTTTGTAAACATTGTAAATGCGTCTAATTTGTCTAAGAATCTTTTTAAATGATTTCATGAAAGATTTTGCTAATGACACTCAATTTGAACCATAAGAAGAAAAAGACATTTTAGCAATTTGTGTTCATAAACCCTCTGCTCACTCATATGAAATGTTGCTTAAACCTTAATGATTTTCCAAAATAAATATATTTTACAAGTATAATACAAACAATAATGGGATAGCTTGTGGGACAAAATTCAACAAAAAAGACACTTCAACTTTGCAAATCTAAAAAGGAATAATAGACATTCTTGCCATTCTTGTCATTGAGAGTTATCTCTCTTATCAGAGTATCAATGAGCCTTAAGACCAAAACAACTCAATCAAAATGTAGAAGAAAACAATTTAGCAACTGTATTTAAAAACAATGACCAAGAAGGTAAATCTCTAATTTGTTTCACGAAATCCTCATACATGTACTTTACCAAAAATGATCTTACCATAAGAATTCTCCCTTGCCATGTTCTTTAGAAAGATGTTTTCTTCCAATGTCTCTATTTCTGCTAATTTTGCCCCAAGTTCTAGACATTCAATCTGTTGATAAAAATTAATTTCTTTTAAACCTTGTTTCTTATTTTCTTTTTCTTTTTTTTCTTTTGTAAGTCTCTGATATATTTGCAGGGAACTTCAAACATTTCGATATCATTAAATCAGTTGGGATATTACATTTTTATATACGGGGTTTCCATGAATTGCGAGAATAGCGAAGTGTAGACTCTTTAAACAGAAATGGAATCAGTTGCGATAAGAGGAAGAAAACGGAAAGGTTTTTAGATAAATCACTATGAAATTTCTCGCTGAACAATTTTACTTATTTGAAAGGAGCCAGTCAAAATGCAACCTATCGGCAAATAGTATTTTCAAACAAAGTAATGGTGTCGACAATAGAATTTGTTGAAATTGTTTGTAAAAGAACGTGTTCCCCATATTTTATATTAATAACACAGATTCAAGACACGTGATAGTAGCAACTGGTACGTAAATAGGAGAAGTTGATGATAGAAGTTATTATTATAGAGAGCTCATTGCCGGAGTGACTGATCAACAGGAGATGTTACCCCTCTTTTTCACCTTATCCAAATGTAGATTTTTCCTGTGGTTTACGTTTTTTTCTTGTTTACAAAGTTGTACTCATTTTCAGAATTTCCTATCAATATTATATCGTAACATACACCTTTTTCATTACAATATGTAGTAATTGTCCGATTTTTAAATCAATGTTATAATATACGCAATATAAAAATTAAGATAAATCGAAAATCGAAAACTCCTATTGGTTAAGTCAGCTGTTGAAAGAAGAATTCATTAGTTATTCAATCATTTTTACGTGTACTTACAATAATAATGTTTTGCACTTCATTTTGAAATGTATTCTTGTAATGCAAATTATATCTTAAAACTATAAAACACAAGCTAGCATACATGTTTCACAATATCGGTTACCGTTATAACTGTCTTTTAAATTTTATAGTATTAATTATATCTTTAAATTTGAAATGAAACGTAAGAACAATATCATGTTTTATCTGATGTCATATTAAAGAAAACAAGAGGCTCATGGGCCAAATCGCTCACCTGAGAAAAGTAGCTAGGAAAAAAGCAGAAATCAGTTTATTATTAAAAAATTTAAACCCAATAGTGGTCCCAACCAATCTGTAAAAGGGAGAGGGCATGATTTGTACAAACTTCAATCAACTCTAACTAAGGATGCTTGCATATTTGACTACCTGTGGCTTTATTGTCCTTTAAATTTGAACTTACATTGTGGCCTACCCCCAAGGGTCATGACTTGAACATAATTGAATCTACACTATCTGAGAATGCTTCCATATTAATATGACTAATCATGGCTTTGCTATTCTTTAAAGAAGATTTTCAAAGATTTTTTTCTACATGTTTCTCTGTAAAACTTGGATTCCATATTGTGACCCAACCCTACCCCCAGGGGTCATGATTTGAACAATATTGAATGTCCACTACCTGAGGATGCTTCCATAAAAATATGATTATTCACGCTTTTGCTATTCTTAAGAAGATTTTCAAAGAATTTTCCTAAATATTTCTATGTAAAACTTTGATCGGCTATTGTGGCCCAGCCCTACCCCCGAGGATCATGATTTGTACAAACTTGAATCTATGCTACCTGAGGATGCTTCCCTATAAGTTTCCTCTGACCTGGCACATAGTCCTTGAGAAGATTTTATAAGAATTTTCCTTAATAATTCTATGTAAAACTTTGATAGGCTATTGTGGCTCCGCCCTACCCCCGGGGGTCATGATTTGAGCAAACTTGAATCTACACTTCCTGAGGATGCCTCCCTATAAGTTCCATCTTTCCTGGCACAGTGGTTCTTGAGAAAAAGATTTTTAAAACATACCATGACATTTTCACTATTTCTGAATTATCTCCCCTGGAATAAGGGCATGGCCTTTCATTTGAATAAACTTGTATACCCTTCACCTAAGGCTACTTTGTGGCAAGTTTGGTTGAAACTGGCCAAGTGGTTCTTGAGAGGAAGTTAAAAATGTGAAAAGTTAACTACAACAACGACGACGACGACAGAAAACGGACAAATTTTGATCAGAAAAGCTCATTTGAGCTTTCGGTTCAGGTAAAAAGGAAGAAAAAGTAACATTGGCATTCTGGTGTCTTCCTCTTAGAAAAAAAATGTTGAAGATGTTCTTTCACCAGCCAATAGCTGTAGTCAAAATTATGCAATAAAAAGATAAAGAGTAAAAAGTATCTAAATCAGAGAAAACAGATTTAGAATCTTGTTAAAGTAATTTGCGAATACAGGAAGAAAAGTGGTATCAGCATTTTTAAAAACGAAAAAGCCAAATTTTTCTTATATCAATCTGGAAGTCATATAAAAAGCATAGTTAAAAACATTTCTTTTTCAAGATGCCTTTATCAATTTTCTAAATTCATTTTATTTCCCAATCCTGACAAGGAGCTGCGATGGATGTGACCGGTTGGCAGGAGATGCTCACTCCTCCATGGCACCCGATCCTACCTCTGATGATTTAGAAGTCCGTATTTGCTCTGCTCCTAATTTGTATTGTTTAATGAACTTTGAGGTTGAATACTGTTCATTACATTCATCTACATATATTTCATCTAATCCTAGATAAAAATGAAATGCTTCACTTTTATACTAGATTGTTAGAAATATTATTATACATTTATACATCTTGGTTTATCATTGTTACCTGAGCGTCTAGCCATCTAATTCGTTTCTTGATATGTAGGTACTGGGATTTTCCAAACACTTTCCAGGGAGAGCCTGTAATAGATGCTGAAGTTACTCAGATAACTTTGTTTCTTTTGTATTAACAAATACGAGGGTTGTCCCAAAAAGTCGTAGACAGGGGACATAGTTTATTTTCTCTTTGTTAAATCAAGTCTCTTTTCTTGTCATAGCAAACAGTAACACTTTATGATCATTTATTTCAATTTTCAGGACGATATCACATTTAATAAGAAAACTATGATAAAATAAAGAAACAATGTAAGTGTACATCGACGCACGAAAGCAAGCGTAATTTATGTCTCTTATAACGTCATGGTCCCCTTTTCTGCTTCACATGAGGCTTTTAACATCAAAATGAATATTTTTTATAGTGAAAAACCACTCTTGACTAAGGGAATAATTTAAATTCATTACTGTCCATTTTCTTAAGCAGATTTAAATATTTGACAAAATTAAATTAGTTGAAAAATCACCTTACATTTTAGGCAGCAGAGAATACACCTTGTTTGACGACGTTCGTGGCCCAGAACGTTCCCAAATGTCTGCGTTAAACAATCAGTACTGTACTTTACATGCAATAACTATTTATTTCGATATAGAGGAAAAACTATCTTTGAATGTCATACTATTAAAAAACAACTTCTCTCTTAAAATCTAGTGTGTAATGTCCTTTCTGTACTCTTTTCCCCGTCTCTGATGAATATAAAACATACCAAAAGCAATTTATTACATTTCCGTGCACCGGGTACGCGTTCGACGACACCATTTTCATCACTCTCAATTCGAACAACACTTTGAAAATGATGCCACCAGTCGTCTGTTTCTAATGCTATTTATACGAAAATTTGACATATTGTTAAGATTTTTATTCTGGTTTCAGTGATTTAAATTTTAGTTTAATCTTTTACATGGTACCATAGAAATAAAAACAAATGTACAAGTATGCATAAATTCTTCCGAATTTTGGTGGTGCGCCGACAGACCATATTGGCCTTCATATAAATCGTCCCAATATGATTAATATGAAAAATATATATTTAAGAATTCACAATTTTAAAAAACATTGAATGTGTTATGTCTATGCAAAATTTGGTTAGTATTGGTTGCGTGTTTAAAAAGTTATTAACATTGTCTACGACTTTTTCGGACAACCCTCGTATCATCGTTTTGTTAAAATATCTTTTGGTCTTAAAATATATATGAACTTCATATGGAGAAATGATTTGCGGTTTATTCATTAGACTGATCCCGCACGTTTTACATGTGTATAAACTCGACAATATATATATATATATATATATATAGAAAGCACAGAGAAATTCACTTTTACAAGGATACTCACTTCCGCCCCAGCCCGGGGTTGAACTCTCGACCTACGGAATCTGTCTCCTAGCAGTA
>PRKT01000310.1:618132-645143 GCA_003671525.1 Saccostrea glomerata
TATATATATATATATATATATATATATATATATATATATATATATATATATATATATATATATATATATATATATATATATATATATATATATATATATATATATATATATATATATATATATATATATATATATATATTCATATATATATATTTATTTATTTAATTATATATATATATATATATTTACTCATTTATTTATTTATTTGTTTATTTTAGAATTACAAGCCCATTTTGCAAGCCATATTTACTTGGATAGAATTTTAGTTGATAAACTGTTGTCAATATGTAAGTTTCGAGATTATCTCCCTTGGTGCGCTCTTTTGTTGAGGAGGGGAGTTTCGTTGTCGAGTTATCAGACAAGTGGGACAGATATTGATATACTTTATTGGATACATTGTAACATCAATATACTGATTTATCATATTAACATGTTTGTCAGGATGCACTCTACAACTCGAGAATAACAGAATGAATGTTAAAGCGTCATTTTTTAGAAGCTAAAAATCGTAACAAAAAAAAAAATCAGTAGATACACATGTATGAGACTTTTCAGACGAGGGAAGAGATATGAACCTCTAATAAATACTATACACATGCATCTAATCATTGTACGTCGACAATCTAAATGACACATTGATTTTTTTCCGTATTATTACTTCTAAAAACTAACTTACTTTTTAGAAAATGTTTTTACAATCGAGAAAATCGGTTTCTTTTTATAAAGACTACTACGCTTCTTTCGTTTACAAGTATCCGTAATTTAAAGTAGATTTGTAAATATGCACAGTTGAGCTTGATAAAATCACCAAATGCATCACTGCATAAACATTATTTTCTCTCTATGACATTTAATAAATTTTAAAAGCCATAAATATCGTTCATTTATTTATGCACGTTAGTATACAGTAACTGAAATGGATAGTTTTTGCGCCTCTATCGTAGGAGAGTTACAATCTCGAAACTCGCGTATTCATGCTACCGTCTTTCTTCATAAAAAGGATGTGATACTGAGAAAAGTAATTGCTGTTTTAGAATTTAAAAGGCTGCCATTACTCTTTATGAAATCATAAAACTTCTGTATTTTATAAAATTTGGCATTCTTCTGCACCTATTTGTCAGCGGAAGAACTCTGTCAACTTGCAATATACACTTACATTTAATCAACAGATATGATAAAGACACCAATTATGTGATGTGTCCTTCAATAAAACATTATTATATCAATGGACTTAAAATACTGGTATAAAAAGAACTAAGGAAAATGAATAGGTAAATATTAATTTAACATTCAGATTAGAAAATTAAAATATAATTTATCAACTGCTTTCAATAAAAAAATAAAGAAAATAAATTAATATATCATACAAAATTAAAATATAAAATAAATATAGAATAGTATTTTTATTATCATCATAGATTTACACTGTACATTCACAAGCTTTGCATGCATGTACAATGTTTGGATTTATATCGAACAACATTAACACATTCGATCTTTTATCCCAATGGACAGATCAATATGCCATTTTAATTGGTCGACGCGCTGATTGGTTAATCGCCAATCCCGATTGACAGCTCTGTAAAGAAATATTGAACGCGCGTTCGCTTTCAGGGACCGCTACTGAATTTGGGGTTCGCTCGGGGTCCGCTATGGGTTCGCTCGGGGTCAGCCCTAGCGGACCCCGAGCGAACCCGAGGCATACCCAGAGAACGATCCGGGGTGCGCTCCGGGTTCGCTTTCTGTTAGGTTGTCTTCGGTCGGTGCTGTATTAATAAAAAATTAAAACTTTGATGTAATAACTTTAAAAATGTAAGTATATAAAAATTGCGATTTATTGTGCGTTTTTTGTGTAAACCTTTATGGAATCTGCTGCCATTATAGGTCTAATATGACCGATATGTAACTAAACAATGTGAACACCATTTCTCCATATGTCAAAAAGAAGATGGGCGAACAAGGCGGGCAGAATGCCTATAGAGTCAGATATAAAGAAATCATATTTAACATGTAAATTGAGTATTTAAATCAACTTCTAATTATTGAAATTTTTGAAATTATGTGAAAAAAAACTTTTCTGAGAGAGAAAAAATCTCGTAAAAAAATGTTCTTTCATAAAATTATTAGATGGTATTCGTGGGATTCGAACCCTAGAAATAAAAATCTGACGTATCTATAGCATACTGCTTTGAGACTAACGCGTTAACCACTATGCTACACCACGCATGGTGATTTAAGGCATTTAAATCGTGTTTGTGATATGACCCGCGACTTAATGGACTCTAAGTATTTCTCGGAAAGATGCTAATGTTGTGTCATAAAAGTGTACTTTTAAGGTATAGTGGGTCTTCGCTCCATGTTTTTGAAAACCAAAAAATGTGTATTTTATTGCACACTTTTAGGACCCTCTTTCAATAAAATGGAGAGAAGAACCAACCATATTGAAAAAATGTGTTTAAGTATGAAAAAATGATCGTTTTTGTTCTTTTTAGTGTGTGTAAGCTTTTTCAAAGGCAAATATTTTCAGTCTTTGTGAGATTTTGTAAATTGTAGAGATTTTACATAAAGTATACTTTAATATTAGATGAAATATCAAGTAAAATTTGGATTTAATTGAGATTAAAATTTTTGACATCTTATCTGTCACACTATATGCATTCTGCCCGCCTTATTCGCCCATCTTCTTTCCTTTAAAAAAAAGGGTTTCACGTTATGAATGTGGGTAAAAAAGGATCTGTACCTTTTGATTTTAGTCGAAAGCGAAAAAAATAAAGTTTGAATTTAACTAATTATCTTAAAATCCAAAGAAATGCCAGATGTTTCAACTGATATTTTTATACACTGTACTGTTAACCAACTTCGTTTTCTGTATGTTTTGCGATATTCCTTCACTTGCAAATATTTTTTCAGCACCAGCCAATATTCACGAAGACATTTAACGAGGGCCGATCTAGTTGATCTGCGCAGTAGTTTAACGCAGCGTCGACTCAGACACGTCACAGTACTCTGGACTGCCGTAACAATTGAATACAATAACGTCAAATTGTGCTAAAATATTTCGCGGATCTTGCTCTATAGACTGCTTGTTGAAAGCTGGCTCATTCTGGCTTTTTATTACTTTTAAATTAATAACAACTTTGAAACATAATTTATTTTGAGGTATCAATTTCTTGGAACAGATTCATTAATTTTATCTTGTTTTATTTCAATTTGTGAGTTAGAAAAAATTCCAACTGCAACCAAAAGTAAACGATTTTAGTCTTTCTCCTCGAACATTGAAGTGTTTATACTCACCATTTTTATTGAGCATAAAGGAAAAATTATGCCATAATGTAAGAATGATTTAATTTTTAGAAACTTATACAGTATTACAATCGTTTGTTGATGTTATGTAAAGTTGACCTATCGCAACTTATAAAAAACTAGATATAGTTGGATAAAATAAATCCTATTTTTGTATTTTGATGTGCCCCCTTTTCACTGCAATAAAGGCTACCTCCGATTTTCTTTTCATTTTTAAAAAGAGGGATGTGAATTGCATGATATATGTGAAAATTAATACATTTCATCATTTATTTTTTTTTTAATTTGTCAATTCCGTTGTTTATTGAGGAGTTTTAGTATGTAAGTGTGTATAAAAACACGAAAAATGGTCCATATCTTGAAAGTGCCCCCATTTGACTACAATAAAGGCAATGTAACAAAATTTCATTCTAATTTTTCTTAGCATAATACATACAAATTTATTTCCAATTATCAAAATTTTTTATCATTCCGTTTTCGTAATATCCAACTAGATTGGGCCTTGTTAAGATAAATGATATTTTAGTTGTCGTAGAGAAATTCTCAACTTGCAAATGGCGAATGAAAACAATGCCAATTAAAGTTGGTTTGCATTATTCCAAAAAAAATTCCTTGGTATTTCTTTTTAAATAAAATTAAAGTTACACTAAAAGCCTTTTTTTCTCCATAAAAAAGATCAACCCGATTTATAATATGGAAAATTTCTTGATTATATCAACCATTTTTTAATTAGAAAAAGGCAGAATAATCTCTAACGCATCTTCACGCCCATGACTTTTTCTTTGGGAATGGGTTTAAATTTAACTGGTATATTCTCACGATTAGGTTCACAGAGAACATTCATAATTTAATCTATTATTTATCTATCTTATATAGTAACATATCTTCAGACACAAACGAATTAGTATGTTAATTGAAAATATTTAAGATAATCTGAGGTTAATGCACATAGGTAAATGTACAGGATGAACGCTGAAGAAAGGACTGGATTGCATATTACCTAAAGCCCTGGAAATGTATGGCTATGATAAATAAAATGAGAAGTGTCAATGTAAATATAATTAACCACAAACTTTGAAAAGAATAAATACGAAAATATGTCTTCACTGTATACATTTCATTATCATGATACCGTCCCTTTCCTTGCCCCAACTATATACAGTTCCTCAGAATTTGTTACATGTATCCCCTTTACCCCTCCCCCTTTCGCAGTTTTGTGAACACACAGCATGGCCAAACTTAGCCAAAATTCTGAATTTCTTATTCTCATCTAGCCAAAATTGGGATATTCACAACTGAGTGGTCACCTGTGTATAGTCTGTTTTATTACCTATACTTATTACTTGTGGTGTATAAGTTCAATATCAAAATACATACATTTGTATCATAAATACTTGATTTATAACATAATCATTTATAAATCAGGTTCTACATATTAATTATTTTAAAATACATACCGTACATTTATATCAATATCATTTTAAACGGAAAACTTAGGATCAAGTTTTATGTAAAGAGAATTAAAAAAAAAAAGATTCTTTGGGGGGGGGGGGGGGAGTGAGAAAAAAAATTAGTTTACTAGAAATACATAAAGAGTCCATGCAAAACTTATATTTATTTCTTACATGTATATCAATAGGTTTTTTTCTTCTTCTCATGTGTAAACATTCATTCGACAGTTGTAGGAATTTATGGTGAGAACCTCGTAAGTTGTTAGAACTTGTTTTCAAACCATTTGTATAGTGTTAATTCAATGAAATATGCTCAAACCAACTCTTAATGAACAAAAAAAAATGTTTGGATGATAAAATAGAGTATCTATTAGAGAATATCTTGCTTTAACATATTTTTCAAACAAAACATTTTAATATAATATTTTTAATTCTAAAAAGTTTTTTTTTTTAAAATAAACACTTTTACATATTAAATTATCCGTCATCTTTTTCATGTTTTTCCATTAATGTGATATTAAATTTTTATTAATTATTTTATAATTAGAATTATTCGCATTTAAGTTTACACACACTACATATTCAAGGTTTTAAAGA
The DNA here is from genome assembly GCA_003671525.1 of Saccostrea glomerata. Taxonomy (NCBI): domain Eukaryota; kingdom Metazoa; phylum Mollusca; class Bivalvia; order Ostreida; family Ostreidae; genus Saccostrea; species Saccostrea glomerata. Next base: position 623,484 of record PRKT01000310.1, read on the forward strand.
CATTTATAATCCCTACCTTCCATTAAAATGCATTTTTAAAATATCTATGATACAAAGTATATTAAAACTGGCACTTAAATGTTTTTTTTATAAAATTTAATAAATCAAATTAAAAAAAATCACAATATAGAAAATAAAAAAGAATACAAATCGTTTACCATCTACAAATTTAAAAAAAGTTAAGACAGATTTTTTCATTTCTTCAATAATAATTAATTTTAATAATTAAAACAATTTAGAAAAAATGGCATGTATTTATTCAAAATAAAAAAAAAATCAAATATGTAATTTCAAATATTAATTTCAGTTACCATTTGAAACGGTTGGGAGTTATCTCCCTTGTGCCATATTGTACAATCAATAAATTATTGTAAATAATATAATTAACTGGTTATTTGATTAAACGGTTTTACAAGAAAGGATGTTTTATAAATAAAAATGCAACAGAACAAATGTTTAGTTAAGATGAGCAAGGTATGCTCGGGAAATGACAGATACGTATTCCCGCACTTATTATCATTGATGTGTAGATTATATAAGTAGGCAAATGGCCAGTTGTTACAATGACTGAAGTTTGAAATCAAGTTGTTGGGAATAGAAGTGTTGTCAGTGACTATTGTAAGTCTAAAAGGCTAAGAATTACAAGTGTTGAAGTAATTAGTGTAGCAGATATAGTTTATATTAAGCGTGTTTAGCCATTTGACGGGTTGAGTACGAAGTGGTATTTATATAGCCAAGGGGCTATTGTATTATCAACTGACATTTGTATAGCCAAGTGGCTAGAACTAACCGGTGGCATTTGATTGATTGATTGTGTATTGTTTAACGTCCCTCTTGAGAATTTTTCACTCATATGGAGACGTCAGAGTGGCATTTGAATAGCTAAGTGGCTATCACGAAGAAGTGTTAATTTAGCCAAGTGGCATTGGTATAGCCAAGTGGCAAGTGGCTTTTGTACAGCCAAGTGGCAGGGGTTTCTGTACATATTATTAATTATACACTAGACAAGTGTCATTTATATTTGTATATTTTGCTTCAACTTGACACTAGGCAAGTGTCCTCTATATTTGTTTATATTCCGTAAACTTGACACTAGGCAAGTGTCGTCCGTATTTGTATATATTGCATTTCTTATAATCTGTATATTTTGCATTCCATATTGTCCTCATAAGACTTGGGCATAACCAAGTACGGGCCCAAAGTAGATCGCTCGGGTCCCGCACGTTACACATTCATTGCAATATAAGCCTTTAATAAGTAAATTTTAACCTATTTCTTGTGGTTAATCTTAAACAGACTCTAGGTCACCTGTAATTAATTTCTTTTCTTCTCTCCCTCTCCTTACCTGTACACCATTCCCACCTAGCCAAAACCAGTCGAATGTAACATTTTCAGAATTTTGGCTAAGTGGGAAGACACCAGCATGGCGGGTTGTTGTACCCGAATCAGTCTGAGGCAACCAGCATTATACATTCAAAGACAGTCCTCGAGGGCAACATGCGTTTAGTCGGACCAAATAACCAAACTGTTTGCCCGGGACTGTTAGGCCGAAGGCAAATAGTTTTGTTCAAAGGGGTCGACAAAACACGTTTTGCTAGATCTAGAGAACACATTCGATAAATGTTTTGTTACACATTTTACTGTTTATTATGATATTATCATGAGGAATTTTTGTTAACCCTTACTGCATTTAAACACTGCCAATTCCGTAAAGTTCTGACAGCAGACCCCACCCACATTTTGACGTAAAGTTGCAATATCTCATCGAAAGGTCCAACATCTCGGTCCACGGTAAAACAGCTATTAATTTGACTATTTGACTTGGGAAAACAGTAGAAATATTATTCTTCTTAGTGTAAATACAGGCTTTCATACAGGAAGTGAAGGTTCGTGAATTCGTGAATTGAATTTTTGTGATATACATGTACGAAAATTACATACTGAGGGAAGGGGGGGGGGGGGGGGTCCTGTCCCCAAGCTTATGTGCTCCGATGATATATATAATCCAATTGTTCATGTAATTCAAATTGCTGATTTTATTCTATTACTGATAAAGCCACAGAAATATCTCTTTTCGTAACTTCAAATTATAAACGAAATAACCATAAACATAGATTTATAAATATCCACGAGTAAAAAAAGGTATCGGCAGAATAAAAGAGATGAAAGCAACACCAAGTATGCAATTGACTTTATTTTTGCGACTCTCCTTGCGATGTCCTTTCCCATAAACGACTCCCCCTACGTAACCGTTACTGTCTGAAAAGAAAATGTCTAAATTATTAATTTTTTTAAAGTCTAGTCAAGTTTAACGAGGCCCAATCTAGTTGGATATTACGAAAACGGAATGATAAAAAATTTTGATAATTGGAAATAAATTTGTATGTATTATGCTAAGAAAATGAGAAGGAAATTTTGTTACATTGCCTTTATTGTAGTCAATTGGGGGCACTTTCAAGATATGGACCATTTTTCGTGTTTTTATACACAATTACATACTAAAACTCCTCAATAAACAACGGAATTGACAAATTAAAAAAAACAATAAATGATGAAATGTTTTAATTTTCAAATATATCATGCAATTCACATCCCTCTTTTAAAAAATGAAAAGAAAATCGGAGGTAGCCTTTATTGCAGTGAAAAGGGGGCACATCAAAATACAAAAATAGGATTTATTTTATCCAACTATATCTAGTTTTTTATAAGTTGCGATAGGTCAACTTTACATAACATCAACAAACGATTGTAATACTGTATAAGTTTCTAAAAATTAAATCATTCTTACATTATGGCATAATTTTTCCTTTATGCTCAATAAAAATGGTGAGTATAAACACTTCAATGTTCGAGGAGAAAGACTAAAATCGTTTACTTTTGGTTGCAGTTGGAATTTTTTCTAACTAACAAATTGAAATAAAACAAGATAAAATTAATGAATCTGTTCCAAGAAATTGATACCTCAAAATAAATTATGTTTCAAAGTTGTTATTAATTCAAAAGTAATAAAAAGCCAGAATGAGCCAGCTTTCAACAAGCAGTCTATAGAGCAAGATCCGCGAAATATTTTAGCGCAATTTGACGTCATTTTAATTGTGACGTTATTGTATTCAATTGTTACGGCAGTCCAGAGTACTGTGACGTGTCTGAGTCGACGCTGCGTTAAATCGTATGCGCAGATCAACTAGATCGGACCTCGTTAAGTTGTTGCATTTAAAAGATAAACGTTTTCTCACGCTGTTTTAAATGTGAGAATTCCTACGCAAGCCGTAGATTGTGCAAATCATGCATGTTTTTACCATCCGATCAACGTAAATATGAAAACTGTCAAATAGTTTTCGAAGTGTTTGAGAAAACAAGACGTATATGATAGCCAGACAAATGACGAAGATAAAGCTTAACTATTTCCATCTTCCATGGGATATTTGTTTTTTGTAAATACATCTTATATATACCGAAAAAAGACGTGACCAACATCTCCTCGGACTCCGAAGCGGTGAAACTCTACTCCCCCATACGTTGAAAACGACTCTCCCATACTTTTTAGCGACTCCCCCGCGTTACCCGTTGTATACGGTGTTATTATTTTTGTTAAGTCCTTAGAAAAAAAAACTTTTTTAGCATTTTGAGTATGTGTTCTAATAGCTTTCCAAATCTATATACAAAAGTGGAAGATATGTTTATACATCTACATGCTAGATAGAAGTTTCCTATAGCGGCACGATGCAGCATAAGCGTATTACCCATTATCCTTTATTGCTTTAAGGCATGATAACGTAGGGTTGGTACTCAGGCTGCATATAGGAATAAATATAAGTGACAAATCAAAAAATAAAAGAATTTTTTTTAGGAAAGAATACATCGCATTTTGTTTTTGTAGCGTAAAAAAATGATGTAACAAAAAAGAAACAAATAAAAAAGTCACGAGAAAAACAGAAAAACGAATTGTTTGGGTAGCAGTAAAGAGCAAATAACATACAGGTATGTACAATGAAAATGAGAAGGGATCATATTGAACCCTAATAATATAGGATTGGATACAAACAAAATTAAAGTACTAAACAAAAACAGTCCTAGAAATGATACATGTAAAGGCATACACAGTCCGCTATATCCGCAATTTTTATATGTAATAATAAAAGGGGGGATGGTAATAAATATAGGCAGATTACGAGTGATGTAAGCATGTTAAACTCTAACATATATGTGATCAGCCATTTCAATCATCACCGAGGGTTGTACTTTGATCTCCGGTCACACCTTTATCTCCGGTCATACCTTGATTTCCGGTCATACCTTGATAGCCGGTAGGTCTAGAGGTCGATGAGACAACCGGACTGGTCTGTGATGTGCAATCTCCTGAAACGGACTCCTTGAGAATTTCCGGTGACGAACAAACACAAACTCTATTAAATGTGTGAAGATACGCAACAGATGATATGAAAATTCCTATTCCTAAAGTCAGAAAAAATCCGAGAATTGACATAGAAACGCAAAGATTGGTACTCAACTTGTATGATTCTCCTCTCCTTAGTTCCTGAAAACAACCCATTTTCTCTTTTTAATTTGAAACGCAATCTTAAACGACTTTTTCTTTCGACGAGGAACTTATGAAGAGTGCATGTGCTTGAAAAAACATCTAATTAATATTATTCTCTGAAGTAAGATGTCGGGCAAAACTATGCATTTGACGTAAGAATTTCCTCTAGTGTTTATATATATATATATATATATATATATATATATATATATATATATATATATATATATATATATATATATATATATATATATATATATATATATATATATATATATATATATATACATATATATCAGAATGTAAGTGCATCAATTGAAATAAGAGACAAATCATGCTAAACTTTTTTTTTAAATTAACACTTACTGAATTGTACGAAAGCCCATTGAGCTCATTTTGGTAGGTTAAAAAAATAAATTTTTTGCGTTATAACGCGACTCTTTTGCGAATGAACGCGTAACTTTCGCTATATAATGCGAAACTTTCGCGAGTAAACGCGTAACTTTCGCGATATAACGCGTAAATTTCGCGTTATAACGCGAAACTTTCGCGATATTACGCGTAACTTTCGCGAATAAACACGTAAATTTCGCGGTATAACGGGAAACTTTCGCGATAAAACGCGTAACTTTCGCGATTTAACACAAGACTTGGTGGAATTCTCTGCAACTTATTTATAAAACATTATTTCCTAAGAAGATGTACTGGAGAAATGATGCGAGAATAGGATAGAGTAGTCATCAGAATTTTTTTTTTTTTTTTTTAAACCTTAACAATTGATAAAATGATTTTTTTTACATGTTTTTCAAATTTTAAATTCAAGAAATTCTTTAGACTGATTTTTTTTTTTTAGAAAAATCTCCACTTGACACTTTTTTCAGGCTGTTTTTAATCAGTAACACTTACTACATGCACAACTGTACCACTAGTAAATTAAGCAATCAATCATTTTGGACTAAAACTTTTACCCTATAGAAACATAACCTTATAAGTTTATGAACAGTGTATCACTTCATGAGCTTGACGGGCCATATGAAGCTATTTAAATAACAATTATAATTGTATGTTGTTAATTACAAATTTATCCGGAGGGATTATAGAGAAGTTCGTGGACCAGGGCCAAAAATTAAAGCTATTAACGTATATACGGCAGAGTTTGTACACTTTGAATTAATTGTCAATATTTTTCTGATATCGTATTTCTATAGTAAATTTAACAGAGACAAATGAAAATCTACCATCCAATTTTCACAATTCTGAGATCTTGTTCTTTATGAAATAAAATTATTTCAAAAACTCTAAAGAATGCATGAATATAAAGACGCCAGAAAGGGTTAATATTCCCCAAAATTCATAATCTTGATGATAATAATAGGGATAGTAGTTTAACTTTTTGAAAACTCGCATTATCTTTGAATTCTTTGAACAGCGCTGAGAAAGACCATCCATGACGGTAAAGATGGATTCAATAGGAAGAACTCTTAAAATTGTAGCGTGAGAAAGTCCAATTTTAAAAAAGCTTTTAATTGCTTATCATTGTAATAAAAACTTGATCACAAAATCAATTGAAAGTTGAGACTAAAGCAAATGTCTTGGTTAAACAGCAGAAGTCTCGCGTTATATATCGCGTAACTTTCGCGTTATATCGCGAAAGTTCCGCGTTATAACGCGAAAGTTACGCGAAATATCGCGAGAGTTTTTGCGTTATAACGCAAAATTTACGCGTTTATTCGCGAAAGTTACGTGTTATAACGCGAATGATTTGCGTTATATGGCGAAAATTACGTGTTGTAACGCGAAAGTTACGTGTTTATTTGCGAAAGTTTCGCGTTATAACGTGAAATTTACGCGTTTATTCGCGAAAGTTTCGCGTTATATTGCGATTGTTCAAGGTCACAAAATCAAAAATCATAGTGTATTTTTGAAAAGTCTTGTCACAGGTAATATACTTGAATAATATATTTTTTAAAGTAGGTAAAACCACTAGGTTAATTAGGGTCACGAGGTTAAAAATCATAGTTTGTTTAGAAAGATCTAGTCACAGGTAATATACATATATCTATCTAATTAAAAAGCCCTCTCTCTACTCATTCAAAGATATGACTTAAAAATTAAAGTTTTCGTGTCGGACGGAAAGACTGACATACGATTAAGATTTAATGTCCCCTCGCTTTTGCAACAACGGGGGACAAAAAGACTTTAATATTAAATATGAGGAACATACTTTGACTCATTTTCTCGGTCACTATGCCCTGCGATGTAAAATCTCCTGAATCGGACTCAGACAGTTTCTATCAAATTTGTGAAGATATGCAACAGATGATATGAAAATTTCTATTCCTAAAGTCGCAAAAATCCGCGTATTAACACAAAAACGCAAAGATTGGTACACAACTTGTAGGATTCACTTCTCTTTAGATTCTGAAAACAACCAATTTCCTTTTTTTAATTTGAAAAACAAATTAAACATCTTAAACGACTTTTTCTTTCGAAGAGGTACTTATGAAGAGTGTATGTGCTTGTAAAAACATCTAATTAATATATTTCTATGAAGTAAAAGGTCGGGTAAAACAACACCATTTGGCGTCAGATTTTCTTTGAGTTCACGATCGAGTTTTCCTTTTTAGCAAAATAATGTAAACCAACTTTTATTCGCGACGACTTTATTTCGCGATTTACCCCGTCCAAACTAGTTCGCGACAATTTATTTTCGCGATCAAGCCTTTTTGGATCTGTTGTTAATAGACACATACACTCTAGGGACCGGTTCGCGGCTAGAAATATTCGCAATGACGAAGCTCTCGCGAACTTCGCGAAAATTTCTCGCACGCGAAGAAAAGTTGGTTTACAGTATTTCCCGTTGATGACTGTTGACCTAGCAACAAACGATCCACCCCACTTGTCTGTTTTGGCTTTCTGTAGAGTTTTACTCTTTGATGTGGCTTGTATAAGGTAAACGTCATTGTCATCATCCCCTGTGCACAGTACAGCAAACACTGTTCCCTCAGTAAGAAAATCTGATAGTGCTTCTTCTTCGGGATATTCCTCCTACGAAATGTTAGAATCCTAATCTGTGGACTCGCTATTCAATTTCATTTTTATTTCTTTGGAAAGTCCAACTTGAGGTAATTTTTTACACTTCGCACCTTCTAAACAACAATCACAGTTAAATGACATGTTACGCAATAGGATTTTCCCATCTTTAGATGTTTCTGCTCGATGTACGGCTCGAATTCGTTTATTTGGTTGAAAGTTCCCTTCAAACCTCTGGATTTCGTCAACATACCGAAATATTCTTCTTTTGCAAGCATGTGATCGAGGTGTCCTGATATTAGCCTCTGCAAAATTGAATAGATCAAGCGCAGATCTTATCTGAGCTTTCCCGCGGATAAAAGGCCATATCAGCTTGGTCCTTAAGCAAACATCCCGCTGCATCCTGTGGTCCTTTACCATGACTACTTTTAAAATAATTTCGTATTATATCTGGTATCCAAGCTCGTCAACGGAATGAACGAGATTTCCCAAACAGTTCCTGCTTTTATATTGGCTTTGACACCCATCGCAGAACTCGTGCATTGTAGACAGAGGGTAGTTGATGGACTGCAAATATTCAGATTTGAATTTTTGAACATACTTCACAAAATGATGGTCTTGCTTTTCGTCAGGAGAAATAAGAAAACAATTTTCACAAATAATGCACGGGTCATCGGAGATGCTTGATACACCGTCAACTTCTAAAATAGCATGTCTATAAATCAGGGAAATGTGAAAGGAAACCTCAGTTCGTTGAAAATAGTTTGACTTTATTTCAACCTTCTCGGTACATCTGTAATTTTCCGAGAAATCGTGAACAGTTAAACATTCGTTTTCCGGCAAGTTTTCGGCAAGATTTATCAGTTGATCAGTTTGCCATTTGGCCCTAACATGAAGACCTGGAAAAAATCCAAAACCTTCTTAAAATACTTGATAATCTCACCGGACTTTGTCCACCAATGTCAATTTCTTCCTAGTACCATTTTTGTTTTAATGTCAATATACTCATTTTTTTTCTAATTAACATCTGGTGAGTCGTCAGACAAACCTAATTCAGCGTCACAAACTTTCAGCAAATGAACACCGCATTTTTCACAGCTTCTTTCTAAAGAGTCGTTCAAATGTACATTTTCACCCTACGTATGACACATCGTGACTTCACATAATTCTGAAATTACCTTACATATGTTTTCGTCCAGCAACTCATCGTTTGCCAACTGATTTCGACGTGCTTTGAAAGCATTGAACAAAAACTTACTCTCTCGATGATACCTGCAGCAGCATGTTGTTCTATCCTTTTTTTTTTTGCAGATAGGACAAAATATGGCTTACATTTTTCAAATGTTCTCTGTGAAATCTTAATTTCAAGGTAATGTTGATTAAAGGACATGAACAGTTCACTTTGTGTTTTTCTAGAATTTGAATAGCATGGCCACAGTAAGTTTTTGGAGCTATTCGGATACGCCTGACATCAGTTTTATTTCCAGTGTGTCGTGAATTTTCGGGTAGACACCAAAAATCATACACTGTTTTTGTACTTCTTCAGTTAGTTTATCTGACCTTGTTTTACTTTTTGTAAACTCAAAGGATGATTCTTCTGAATGCAGAACTCCTTTTCGGATTGGAACACCCTTTGAGATCCTTCTAACAGGCATTCCGAGTTTTCTCGCAAGGTCAACTTTGGCCCTTGATTTTTGAACTAATGGTCTTGATGCAGATGCAGCTAAAATGTCCACGGCTTCCCGCGACTTATCGCTCCGCTTAATTTTCACCGAATTCAAGAACGATTATACATCCTGTATAACCGATTCATTCATTTCCAATTCTTTGCGTTCTTCCGGTGATACTACAACCTTTCTACGCTATAGTTCCTTAACTGTAGGCGATTTCTTTGAGGACAAGTACGCCTTTACTGTTGCAATTCGTTTTACAGGTGTCCTGGGAAGTGCTTCCTTTAACCTTCTTATTGTTCGGGATTTACTCATTTTATTTTGAAATATTTGTTGTTCCTCTTGTGTGAGCGGAAGATTGTGTTGTGTGAGTATTTTTTTCTTTTCTCGCCATCGTCTTTGTTTCTCTGTGTTTCTCCTGCGTCTTTCTTCCTTCTGTAATTTTTCTTGAATCTGTTTACTCTTATGGGCTGTCCTACTTTTCTGCTTTCTTTCTGCAGCTTGTTGTCTTTTTTTTCTTTCTTAATCTTTTTTCCGAGCAAGCCTCTCTCTTTGCTGCCACTTCCTTACAGCTGCTGTAGATTGAGGCAGCTCTTTTAATCGCTGGTCTCAATAATTTTTGTTTTTGTTTCCATTTTCTCTTTTGTTCTCTGCGTATTTCTTCTCTCTTTTCTTTGATCGTTAGTTGTGACATACCTGTACAAATTACATAATAGAAATTTTACATTGAAAGGTAAAAATTGATATTTTAAGGAACGATAAAAATAGATATCAATCAATATATTTATACATATGCCATCTAATAAGGAATGAAATTTGAATTTATCGATGAATAATAGAATAGACAATATAATGCCCGGGGTGGGGTGGGGGTGTCCTTTTTCTAGGTACACGTAAAACATTATCGTTTTAGATTATCTCCTGAAAAAGGGGGGGGGGGGTACTGAATACTTTTCGATCAATTTTGTCTAGGGTTTCTCTTTCAGTTCAGGAAAATTTAATTTACAAATTTCGAAAAAAAGGTTTTTTTACTGTTTATTTATTCTTTAAAAAATCAAGAAAGCGTGTCATTTTTAATTTCAATGTACATGTATAATAAACTGTCCTATCGAATCCAGACAGTCGTAGGCAAATCTGGTGTGGATTGTAAGAGTGTCTAAGTAGAATTCAATCCGAAATATTTTAAAGCAAAGGACTGAATACGAGAGAAAGAGAGAGAGAGTGTGTGTGTACTTTATTTGTACAAGAATTTTTGTTCTCGCCGAATTTTTCTATCCTAATATTGTTTAATTTGTCGCCTTTTTATCCCCCTCCCTAAACTTTTTAAAACCAATTCTGCATCTCTGTATATATGGTAGTGAATCAAACAGGACGGGAGCGTTCTAACAAAATAGAATAATGTAATTAATACTTTGTTTAATCTTTTGCATGTAGAAAAAAAAGAAACGCATTTTAGTTTAAATGAGACAGATGGAGATAAAGAACATCATTCAAGAAAAAAAATACACAAAAAAGTACAAAATAGCAATTTTTTTGGAAATGGCATTGTTATGTCAGGCTTATTTTCTTATAAATGTATTTCTTATGGGGAATATGTGTTTTATTTTGCAGACATTGGTTAATTTTTTTTCCTAACTTTTTTGATGCCATGATCATGATGATACTTAGTATTTTCCTGTTTCTCAAGTGTGTGGCTTATATTTCTCCAATTGGTAAGAAAAAAATCAAATATGTGAAAAATTGCATGGCATTTTACTGTTTTAATATTATATTATATTGTTTTATCCTTGTGTGTTTGTCCATCCGTCTTTCCGTCTAGCTGTCCGTCCATAACAAATTTTTCTCAGCAGCTACTCATTGTAGATGCTTTCAATTTTTTTTACACAACCTTCTCTGAGGCATACCATATGTTGATTAATTGATTGATTGATTGTATATTGTTTAACGTCCCTCTCGAGAATTTTTCACTCATATGGAGACGTCACCGTATGCCATTGAAGGGCTTCAAATTAAGACCTATACTCGGCACTCAGGGCTATTGAGCAGTGAGGGTTCTTTATCGAGCCAGCGCCCACCGTAACACGGGACCTACGTTTTTAAGGTCATATCCAAAAGACCCATGACTTTCACTTCTGATGCCAAGCGCCTGGCGAAGGAACAGTCGCTACCTATTCTTACGTCTTAGGTTAGGCGCGGCGCCGGGAAGGAGAATCGAACTCGGGCGCTCCCGATCACGAAACCATAACATATGCTGAGATTTATTTTTGTTCATATCTGATGTCAACTTCCTGTTTATCCGTGCGTCTGACCGTTTCATACATAACAAATTTTCGTCGTAGTTTCATCGCAGATGCTTGATATTTTAACAAAATCTTCTCTGAGGCTTGTCATAGGGTGGGGTTAATTTCTGTTGAAATCTGATTCAACTTCCTGTTCGTCCGTGCGTTTCATACATGTTTCATGCATAATTAATTTTCGTCGCAGTTTTTTCAGCAACTACTCATCGCATATGCTTGAAATTTTAATACATCTTTAATTTATCTTCTATGATGCATACCTTATGGTTGGGTATATTATTTTATAAATCCGATGTCAACTTCCTGTTTAACTGTGCGTCTGTCTATTTCATTCATGTTTCATAAATAAATGTTTGTCACAGTTTTCTCAGCAACCATCCATCACAGGTGCTTAACATTGTAGCACACTCTTTCATGAGACATGCTATATGGTGGGATTAATTTCTTTTTAAATCTGGTGTCAACTTCGTGTTTGACAGTGCATCAATCCGTTCAAAATTAACAAATTTCAAATTTGCAGTTTTCTCAGCAACTAATGAAAGCTGCTTGAAATTTTAATACATACTTTGTTGAGGCACGCAGTATGGTGAGATTTCTTTTTATAAGAATTTGATGTCAAATTATATTACTATTTATTTGTGCATATACACGTATTAACATTTATAACCATGATATTGTATATTCACATCAGAGAGGGAGTACATTGTATTACTAGTCAGCATTGGCTCACATATTTCTTGTTTTACCTCCTTTTCTTTGCAAGAAAATTTAGCTTTAAATAAGCCAACATGGCAGGCGAGTAATTGGCCAGGTAAGAAAACAGACTCGGGAGCAACGAAGGCGGTGGATGGGAAATTTTCGGATCGTTCAGAGGGAGGAAACCATTGTACATTATCAGCTGGCGGACAAACAGCAGAATGGAGAGTAGATCGAGAGAAAGTGGTCAGCATTAGTAATATCAAACTCTACTACAGGACGGACAACATGCCTAGTACTTAAAGACTGCAGTAAATTATTCAGTACAGTATTTATGAATTTTCAAATATAATTTTTGTATTCAATGGAAATTGACAAAGTGGGGAAAAATGAAACAGCTTCATTTATATCTTCCAAAAAATATCCAGAGAAGTAACTATGTTCTTGGAAGTATATACTTCTTTTACCCCTCTACCCAAATCAACTTGTTAAGGATCGATAAGACTTCGCGGGAATTTTTGTGTTCTTCGAGGTATGATATACTACTAACCAAAGGTGTGTATACGTCACACAGGTAATTTTATTTTTTTTATATACAAGTATATAAGCAATTTGTTTTACATTTCAAATATCTTGATTCAAGTTATAATACATGTATTTTCAGTGTAATTCAAGTTTCTGAGTACGTTTACACCAACGCATATATGTAAATAAATGTTTGACAACAATAAATGTACTAATACCCACTTTTTCAATTATCTTCAGCATTTCTGGTTCCAGTTGATGACATGTTTTATACCATCGTCTATTTTTACATCAAATACCAATAGGGTCTGTAAGTCTCGTTAACTTTCACTTTCGTTTTCCTTCTTCCGGGTACCTGAGCGTTCTTGGAGACAATGGATTACCGCTTGGCATTTAGTTTTAAGCCTCGCGGTGGACTAGCAGAGCCTATCATGTCGTTTGTTTCCCAATTATTGAAAAGAAGAGGATATAATGGATTGATTGATACAGGTAAACAGCGTTTAACTGCTTTATTGCTTTATTAAATGACGTAGAAACAAGCCATTCCGAATGGGTCACGATTAGCAGTGTTATATTTGCAATAAAAAGGGGGGTTAAAGCCTATGTATTATATACCTGAATTACAGTAGAAATAAAATAGATTTACTTGTTTTGTACTCTATCCAGAAATAAAAATGTCAAATATTACTTTTCATGTAAACAGGGATGTATACACTATATATATTCAATTTCATTATAACTTGTATAGCCTTATGACTCCCTTCCAGAATACTCTTACAATTATGAGACAGACTTTTTTTTCTTTCTTAAAATAGGAATTAGAAAAAGGAATATTTTTAATGAAGGCATTTTTCAGATAGATCAATCTAACGTTGTCTCCAAAAAGGCAATAACTGGGTCAATAGGACATTCATCCTTCAACGATAGAATATTTTATCTACATTTGTCATCATATTTTACAGGGATCCAGCAGATACGGAAAAAGGGACAACACTTCGACTGAATGTGTCATCCATGTACCAGTATAGATCTGTTCTGTTCATGAGGCATACATACTGTAAATGTATTACATTTGGCGTGTACAATATTTGGTGGAAATTCAATTTTCAACAAGTTATCATACTATTAGATTTGATTTAGCGCAATCTGAATGTGCTAGTTATTAAATTCATATACAAGACATTTAGTGATATACTTGGATAGGCAGACTATGTTCTCCGCTAAATAAAAATATGGCTTAATGTAATATGTTTACATTATGTATAGTATATCTCATAATTCTTGTACTCATGAAGAGTGTGACAACTTCCAAGTAGTTAATGATGGAATTTATTTTCTTTTGTATTAGGTAAATTTTGGGCTGCACTTTTTTCTTTCTTCATTATCAAACCTACTAGTTCATTTATTTATCAAATTCTCGAAAGCTCACATACAATGGTAAATAAATTAAGTTGAATAAACCATAATACTAGTTTAATTTGGCACATACTTTCTTATTAAATATCAAATTTGATTGGTAAAAACATTTGTTAACTGTGTTTGCACACTTGTTTCAACGAATAACATTTTCTTAAAAATACTTCAGTGTAACAAGACAAATATTGCATGTTTATTTTGATACACTATACATGAACTTGAGAAAAAAAATTAAGGAAGTTGACATTGTATAGTTACTTGTATTGTATATATTTAGGATGTACACAGGCATAATATATCACTGTTAATATTTGAGAAAATATTCATTTTTTGTGTAGATGCTCACTTCCACTTAATTTTTGCCAGGTTCTTGTGAAAAGTGTTTTATTTGGCACCATTCAGATACAAATACCCAATGTACTCTTTGCCGGTGGAATTGTGACCTCAGTCAACTGCTCATGACACTGCTAAATGGCAGAGAATTTTCTTCTGAGACAAGTAAATTGTTTCAAACATTTTACACCTGCAGGTTAGTACTTATAAAATTTTGTTTGAAGGAAAGTAAAGGCTAACAAGATCTGAAAAAAGAAGCCAGATGTAGTACAAAAGTGTTGATACAAGTCATTTAAAATTTTCATTTCTTTGCAGGTAGTGATGAGTGCTACTGAAGTTTTTATCAGGATCTCGTCCGACATCATAGGTACAACTGGTCACTGTGATTTCTTAAATAAGAGGACATATTGTAAAGGCGCCTAGGCGGTTACATATGTACACGTGGCTCCAAATGATGCTTGACTGTTTTCCTTCACTTTATACGTAAACCTGGATTAGTCTCTGATGCAGTAATATAGAGCCATGTCATGTTTTAAATCCAATCTTCCCACTGTCACAAAGTGCTGTAATAAAATGATTTTGATTTAGATATATATTTTTTGTTTTTATAAAATGTAACAAAACATTTTACAGAAATTAAAATACTGTACAAGTGGAAATTTTAGCGAGATCATGATGCAAATTTAGTGATTTGTCCTTAAAATTTGGTATTTTGTTTTTAGCGAGAAGTAATTGAAGCGATTTTTAAAAGATTACTAACTTAATTTATAATATTTGTATATAATTTTCATTAACATAATTATTACAACTTAAACACATTTAATTTTCAGTGATATTCAATTTTAGCAATCTCAGAAACCTAGCTGATAATGCCTCGCTAAAAATTATGCTTACATGTTATTAAAACTACCAAATAAATAAGTATCTTAAATGAAAATCTTTTGAAGGTTTTGCTTGTCAATTCTTTGCTGATAGGGTTACTTACCTTTAATAATGTCATGACAAGTGAGACACATGTCTGGTCTTCACGCTGGACGAGTTCTTGATCAAATCAGTGATGTCCTAAGATTTCCAGATAAGCTGACAAAAACCTGTAATTTAGCAAACTTCTGTAAAATGTCATTCGAATTATTGCACAGTTGTTCCAGTATGCATTACTGATAATTTAGGTGTAATGAGTTATAAATCTGGTAAATATCTATTTATTGGATATTTAATACAAATCTTAACCTTCTTCATTAAATTTTATCAATATTTTTACAAGAAAAACAGACTGAAATTGTCCTTTTTATACCAAAAAATGTTTAAGGCCCTTTCATAAAAAAAAATTTGATTTAAAAATATTTGTTTTACACACTGTATCTTCATATATTTTCAGATATTTTCATATCTAGAGTGACCCTACTAAGGCCATTAATAACAAAATGATTTGTTTGATGTACTAATAGACTGACCCATTAAAATCTGCCCTACCATTAGTAATCATTTTTTCAGCACTTCAATTTTTTTGAAAACTTCAACAGATTTCTGAGGCTGTGATTTTTAATATGACAGTTATCAATGTTTTTCAATACTGTAAGGCAAAAAAAAAAAAACCCTACCAACTAATCTGGATAGTCTGGATACAAACACATATTTAGTTATGGCCAATGTTGACAAGTTTATTTGTCAGTTATAAAAAAAAAAAAATTCAATACATGTATATATAATATTATTATTTATCTCATACGTGTTGGTGATACAGACCGTTGGATAAACTTATGCTTTATCAACGGGTAGATGCTTTATCAATAGCACTTCCGGTTTTGACACGATCCCTCGCTTCAAAATTTTATTTGAAACTTTTATTTGTGATCCCTATTATTGTCCTAATAAAATGAATGATAAAGAGCGATAATATTGTTAAAAGCTAGAAAAAGACTCGTATATGTCAAAGAAGTGTCTTACTTTATCAAGGAACCTGTATTGGCTACTTGAAGACAGATCTATGTTAACCCCCCTTTTAAAACGTTTTCGGAGAAAGTAAAGCCTAGCAGTTAAGTTGTTGTTATTAGATTCCGTTAACATCTTCAATAATGCTTTCTTATATATTACACTACGTATGCCTACAATTTAGTAATTTAGGTGTAACTAACAATGGATCAACAATGAATCTACAAGTAGGCCCCTAGCCTTGCCTTACATGTTTTGTACTGCCATCGTCCAAAGAGTTCATTTTCACGATCCTATGGTCCTTACAACTTTCAGTCAGAAGATCGTTTGATGTAAAGCTCCAGCAATTGTCACATAATGTTTTCAAAGACGCAGATAGCAAAAATTCTAAATTTTGAACACGATCTACTTTCTTTCGAGGGATGTCAACATCAACGGTGCTACGTCATCAAGTTATACGTCATCAATTTGAATTAGCAATCATTCATGTAGTTTCGCAGGGGAAGTCTCAAAGTTTTGTTAAAACAAAAGTCGTATGAGATAAATAGAACATCTATAATTGTGTGATTTGATATTGGCTTTATCCAACTCGTTGAAATGGTGTATATTCGCTCGGCAAGCCTCGCGAATATATACACCATTTCAACTCGTTGGATAAAGCCAATATCAAATCACACAATATAGATATCCTCTATTCATTTAAACTGTATACAAGGGTTTCATCCCATTTTAATACTGAGGTGATTACGTTGCACACTGTGGGACATGGAGACGTGGATACTTCATATGAGACCGTTTAAACTATGTCACAGGTACTGGCATGAAACATATCCCTCACTGCTTAAATTGACAATGGCCCCGAGTATAGGACAAAATTTACATCTCTCCACCATCAAGTGGGTGCGTCTCCATACAAGTGAAAAATTCTTGAGAGGGAAGTTAAACAACAATCAATCGATTAATAGTGAGGTGAGATGACAGTATAGATGAATCATGGGTAAATGTCTAAAAGAATACCCTGGGGTGGGCGAGGGTAATGCATTACTGGACATCCATGACCTTTTCGTAATATTTTGATATACTATGTCTTATGAAAATAAATTCTATATATATGTCCTTATTCTGTTTCATCAATTTCATACCTGTATTTGATTTGCATTTTTAAGGAGGCTGATCATTCAAAGTCAGTTTAGTCTTATGTGCTTGACTGGATCTTTCAGCAACAGCATCTTTCATCTGTGTTACTGACTGGTTCTCTCGTACTTCTGCTATAAAATAAGTTTTGATGTATATAATTGTATGAGATCGATGAATAAATAAAGAGGAGAAAATGCAGTGGACCAGACCGGGATTTGAACCCAAGCCCCCTGAAACTCCGGTCAGGTGCTCTACCAACTGAGCTATCTGGCCACCGGCGATCGAACCCGGCTGACCGCCACATTCCTCCCCCCTTAATATTTAATTTAGGTCTCACACAAGGAAATAATTTCACTATATGTTACTATACAGCTTAATTAAATTAATTAATTAACTAGACTCTCAGCAGATAATTCATGAAATAGAAAATAAAGATTAATGCTTAGACAAAAATTTGAGATCAGAAAAAATACCCCTTATGCAGCTTTTAAGAAAGAAAATTGAAAGTAAACATACCTACCCCGAAATACACGTGGGTTTCAGATGTTGACAAACAGTCTACGCACCATCCAGGAAGTTGCATCACGCGCACCTAAAAAGAGTTCCTTTTAATTCAGTGGCACAATTCTGCTAAAGATATGATATCCCTAATACATGAGTCCAAAACTAAAATTGTAGACCTAAAAAAAGTTGCCGAAAATGAAAAAAGAAAAAGAAATGGTCACTATGTATATGGAACTTCATTTGACTAAGTTCATTTTGATTGGCTATTTCCTTGCGTAAGACCTTAAAGGTCTTTAGACCCCAACCCAGGCTCATCCCTGGCAGTTCTTTCACCTGTCAGTTCCAGGGCATGGCACGGCACCAAATTTAGTACATTGTAGTAGGAAAGGAGAAATGCACGAAGAAAACTTGTGGCTGGAACAGGAATCGAACCCGGGACCCCTGTATTACTAGTCAGGTGTCTAACCACTGAGCTATCTAGGCCGATATCCACGGTCCATAAAGCCCGAACTTCTACACATGTATGGTCATTGTATTGAAGTGATTTGAATTTTGTTAAATGTTGAATGCAGCGAAATACTTCAAATAGCAAAATATAATTATATGAACATCTTATCTTTGGGAAATAGATCTAAAATATGTGATCCAGTGACACACAACAGGTAAAACTTTATTTTAAAAAAATATATTTACCGATGCAAAAGTATTGCAGCCACAATATGACGTTTGTACCCATCGGACACTGACAAAAATTCTCCTGTATAATATAGCTGGTAATAACATTATCGTCCTCGAATTCGAGAAAAATCTGTTAACAAATTTAGGCGAAAGATGATTATGAATCTATTTCATTCGGGTATAAAGTAAAACACTTCATTTTCTCTCAAAATAAACAAGAAACAGTTGACAATCTCTGATTGTTTACCTGTACTTCGATCGAATTTTTTCTGGTGGACACTCGCACCCAAGCTTTTATGACACGCAATTCATCCATCGTAAGTCGGAGAATCCTTCTGCTTTGTAAAACTACTAAACTTTTCCTCGAAAGCTTTGTATAAACCAGAAACATGCTTAACCCAATACACAGTTCCTTGTGTCAGGTACCCGGAAGTGAAAATTATCGTAGAATCTCGCGAGTCACGTGACGAGACTTACAGACCCTATCCTCAGTTTTTCTGCCAGAATCTACTCTTTATTTCTTTAATGTTGGATAATTTTTTTAAGCAAGAGGGAGGGGGGCATAAAAATGTATGATCAAATGATATCGCAAATTATTGGTTCTTAAATAAACATCATTGATTAAAATGCCTACAAATTGTAGTTGCAGTGTATAATTATCGTTACAAGTTGCACAGGATGTTTAGTTTGAAAATTATGTGACAATGTCATATCTGACATCTGTTCTATATGTAAAAAGAAACTTATTGCACTATAAGCATACTACATTGCAATCCATAAATACATATCCCAAAGTGTAAATTGTTAATAGAGTGGTTTATCGAAAATTCAAAAGAAAAAATATAATATTAACACGAAATAGTACAAAAGCTTCCATTTTTAATAACGCTGTTATATTTGAAATCGTTTATAGTTTTCAAGACTTTTAATAAAGTCAACATGTATTGTATAATTAACAATCCATGTTTATTATATTCTTTTCCTTCAAGTTTTCTGTTTTGCTAAAATGAGAATACCAGGGATTACCCAGGCAGTGTCTGGTTAACTTTAGCTTCATCGGTGATTATAGCCTGCATCGTTGGCTATACAGTTTTCATCCTTTTATATTCTAAACAAAGGTAGGGTCCATATTACATGTAACGTCAGCGTTATCAAATAAGGACATTGTCACGCTAAGATTTACATTGATTGTAATTATTAGTTACCTCTTACATATTCACTATAATTTGCCATACTAATAAACAGAATCAAATGTTTACACGACTCAATATAGTTTATATCAAAAATAGGTTACATGTATTTAATAATTTTATATCATTTATATTAATATTTTCTACTAATTTACAAATACAGAGATCATTTATGATTTTACAGCAATTTGGGCATGGGGAGGGTGTTACTTGTGTATGTGTAATTAAACATAATGTAAGGAAAATAGGGAAAAGGCTGGTATGAATAATACCCTTAAGCAATTTTGCTTATCGGACTTTCCCTGGTAACCTTAAACTTAACTAGTGCTAATTGTAACGGGAACCGTTACAGATGTTCCCCAAACGCGCCCCAACTCCCTTTTGGTGTCATATTCCCTGTAAGCTTCATTAAGGTAAGGTTTGCGTTTACAGGGAGATAACTCTTGCGAATCATCAAAGCGTTTGAAACAGGCGAATTTAAACCAGCGATGTTAAGCATCTCGGTAACGAATTTCCTCTGTCATATACTTGATATTTGTTGTCACTTATTGTTAGGACTAAAAACAAAGGACGTTTTCAGGAGAAAGTCTTAAAACAAATCAAAGCATAAGAATCTTACAAGCCTTTGAGATTAGCGTGATGCATGTGGATGAACCAATAAAGGAGGACTTGTTTATTTTCGATACGGAACGTGGCAAGTTGCATGGCCATTCCGATCAGAAGAAAGTCATTGACGCATTGTGCTGTTGTGTGTTTCTCGCTTCACCACTACACTAAAATTTTAAGTGAGAATGGGAAAGAAAAAAGAAAAGACCTGAGAGTATCCTGTAAAGTATTATGCAGTCCGAACAGGGAAGAAAAGTCACGGTGCATTTGACCATGTCCAATGATGATGTTGACAGTTTGATTGTTGATAGTATTTTCATCAGGTAATTATTTATATATTTAACTATTCATTTTACTGAAAGTTATGAATGATCTACTGACTACGGCTTTAAAAACGATGAATAAACGGTACAAGGATGTCAGGATGTGACTAATATCCCAACATTCCCAAAAAATAAAAATGCATTAATTCAAGAAATTATGAAAAATAAAATCCTTGCTTTTTAGGCCTAATATTTGTAACATTATTGAAACAGGTATTCAATTGTTCAAGTTACCTTTTTAAATGAGGTTTGATGTTTGATATTAATTAATATCTCATTTTCTAATTAATAAACATGATAAAAAAGAGATACAGATTGTGCATGACAAGAACATTAACTTTCTTGATCAAGCATTTGCATTTCACTAATTCAATCTGTAAATTTTACAATAATTTCATATTGATTCTTCATTGATTATATTGGAAATTTATTCATTTCAGTGAGTGAATGAAACTCAGTGCAATTCCTTATGCAATTCCAAAAGTGCAATTCCTTAAATGTTATTGTAAAAATGAACACATATGATTTCAGATCATGGGTCATTAATTGGAATAGATAAGAACCAAAAAAAAAGTACTTCAGTGTTTCCTTAAAAGATTTGTGCCATCAATCAAAGTAGAGGTCATCCCATATCAGCTCAAGAATATTAAAGAAAGTTGGATGGATCAAGCTAAGATGTTGAACCAGACATGGCAAAATCAATGGAGATTTGGAGAAGAACTTCTGACTTGTTATACCCAATGCATATTTTTATATGTCTATAGATTATAGAAGAAAATT
>PRKT01000311.1:13182-55446 GCA_003671525.1 Saccostrea glomerata
ATATATATATATATATATATATATATATATATATATAATATTAAATGGTATATTCCGCTTCGTATGTGAAGGGCGGCAGGAATTAATATATTCCTAAATATATTCCTTAATATATATAACAGTTTTAACTGTTAGAATTAAAGCCAAGTTGGATTGGAAACCTAAACACCAAAGGTAAGACATGAATGTAAAGAGTGAACGAATGCCAACATTTATCTACTTCCAAATGATACAAATAAATGAAGATTGTATAAACCCCTTGGTATGGAAGGGATGTGAAGGAAGTTAATTTGGTTTGGTTATAGGAGAAATAATCATCCCCTGCTTACTGGACACACCATTTTAATGTATGATTTTTATATGTTGACCGTGGGGAGGTGAATATTAATTTACATGTATCATATCAAAAGATAAACTCAATGTAATATTTTTTTCTGCATTATACAGGATTCAATCAATCGTTTGTCGATATGAGGTTGAATATTTAAAATAGTACATTACTCTGTTAATAGCGAGAGCTTGAGAGACCGATAGAGGAGGTGAATCTCGTTTTCGCACTCATGATATGATTGTCGTTCATTAAGAAGATTGTCCCCTCAAATCGATTTAATCATGATTTGTGTTATCATAATAAGTGTTTACTTACCTCACTTAAAATTTAGAGTAAAAAAAAATGCATTCTTACTATTTTTTTTTATTAAATATATCAATTTATAATGTAAAAAATGTTAATAAACGACTGAAAATTTGTTGAAAAGATAGCGGGGTGTTGGGGTAAGAAAAACAAATTACGCAGCAAGGTTGAGAATTCTTATACACTTACGAAAGTCAATTATATCGTCACGTAAAAACTGTATAAATTAAAATAAGTCGATAAACCTATCTTATTATAACACTATTTGGATATAGAATTTAAGCCATATACACCACGAGCCAGTTTCACACACAATCTCTCTGCACTTAAAGCATAGATAAAGTTATTATCGTAGCTTGTAATTGTATGAAAATTAATAAAGATTCAGCGTGATTTGAGCACTTTTCTTGAATGTATTAATAATTATTTTTAAATCTTAGAAATGTATAGACCTCGTATAAAGTTGTACTCTGTCACATTTATGCATAAACATACTACTATAGCAGGCAAATGTTTGAGATCTTGGAAATTCTTATAATGTTTACACTAGAAGTTTTTTTTCTGTTTGAATTGAAAAAAATCAATGATTATTGAAAATTATGAACACGTATTTAAATATGTAAGACTCCAAAGTACGATGGTGACGCCATAGTCTGATATTCTCGTTAAACCCTGATGGTCTGTGACAAACCCTGATGGCTCTCTGTCTTTACGAACACCAAAGACCGATAGTCACGCCAAAGTCCAATGGCCCGTTTCCTATGGGACACTTTGCGCCAAAGTGCGATGGTCTGATACGCCAAAGTCCGATGGTGCGGAGGAACAATCAACGTTTATGACGTCACAATAATCCGACACCAATCCTTGACGCCGTTATCCTGCTTTCAAAAGCCATCATTTCTGAACTCGTCCTCGAAATCAATTTTATTGATTTTGTTGATTGCTTTCACCTTCCAGAGATAATAGAATTTACTAATTCTCGCACACCTCACAAATGATTAAGTTTAATTCTTGCTTCGCACCGAGAGATTTAGGGTTAGTCCTAGCATACTTGTCGAGTGATTAGGGTAAGTTTCGCACCCACCCAAGATATCTTGGTTATAGCTGATACACACTTTTCGAAAGATTAGGGTTAGCCTCGCACCTATCTGAGGGTTAGTTTTCGCAAAATGATTCCTATTTTATATACTTATTTAAGACCTTGGCCCGACGCGGCATTTAGGTTTGGCGCAGAAGTACTATGACATTTAAAACATTGATTGTTTCTCGCACCATCGGGGTTTTGCGAGACAAACCATCGGGATTTGGCGCAGACCATCGGACTTTGGCATGACCATCGGACTTTCGAGTCCCATCACACTTTGGAGTCCTACAAATATAGCACTTAACACACAGCGTCCATCCTAACTTGTAACACGGCTTATGATATTCGAATTTTACTTCTTGTCTCTTTTTTTTCATTTACACATTTGGGGGGGGGTATCTCAATATTTAATTTCTTTTCTTTCTAGAGAAAGGTTTTGAGTGCCATTTCAAATCCAAAGCTAACAAGCCACTTTGGCTGAATGATATAGCGTTCTTGTCATCAATTACAGTAACTGTATACCCTGGGTTTGACGAATCCTCTCTAGTAAAACACCATGAACATGACTAAGTCATAGCAAGCCTTGGATGTCCATTTAAGCTCAAGGAGATTAATAAAATCAGTATTTTAATGAAAATGAGTACTATTAAAGGACCAAACATATTCACAAATTTAAAAGTACAACAATTCTCTGGTTTTCTAGATGGTTATTCGCTTAATTGTTCTTCACAAAAACAGATAAAAATACCTGCATTTCAAAGCATTTCTTACAGTATTTCCATTCTGATTATTTTGTGTTACAGGTCAAAACAAAAGATTCATGGCACGTTTTGCTGGATTTCGGGGTTGAGGTGCTTTTTTATTCCTAGGCACCAATTGTCACCTCTAAAATTTACAAGGAATATGAGTTATATTCTGTATTCAATTTTTTTTTATTTTGGAAAATAGCGATCATTGTTCGTCATTTTTATCTATTAGTTATAAGTTTTGAGGATCTTAGCATTTCTTTTTTGCAAAAGTGAGAGTGACAATCAAGTGATATAAATCCTATCTGTTAACTAAAAGACGCATATAAGTATTATATGTGTAAAGTGACATAATCTAGAGAAGATATAAAACCCATGTCCTTTATGTTTCAGATGAGGCCTTCTGTCTTGAATCTTGTGCTGCATGTTCTCTCAGTAGTTCCCTTATGTTTCAGATGTTTCTTGATCCTTGTGCTGTGTGTTCTTTCACTGGGAGGTCGATCCTGTCCAGAGTGCATTTTCATGCTCAAGAAGCTGCAGTGGTCTAGATTGCAATAGAACTTGTCGGCGCATGGGACGCCGTATGGGAGTTTGTCTTCCCCGTGGTTGGAGAAAAAGAAAATGCATATGCATCTGATGAGACCATACACTCAAGAGAGAAATGGGTAAATATATATTATTTAACAGAAATAAAATAAAATCACTAACTTTTTAGTCTGGTTTGCTTACATGAGTTTACACCAAACTGCGCACTCCAATGATTGTTGTATCGATTCTTAAACATTTTAATTAATAGAAACTAATTACAGTGTTTGTAAATATTTTTTATGTAACTCTGATTTATTTTTCCAATGATACATTAAATAAATTATTTCATGAGCTATAGAATAATCAGGCATGGTCAATTATAAATCTTGACACCCAAAACTCTATCAGAAATACAGTACAGAAATGCAAATAAGAATAAAGCAAAAGTAGCTCCGCCATCTTTTTTTGAGTTTTGAATATTTATTTTATTATTTTTCACTTAATGACTTAATTGACGAAAAAATACTGTTATTTTGTGTGTTTTTTTTTTTTTTTTTTTTGAATACAAGTCCTTCAGATATTGTATATATAATGGAAATGGAAAGGGTAAAAGCAGAAAATGAAGACCAGAAATCAATATGAAACCCAGAAGAAAGAGTATCAATCTTTAAAAGTTCTTTAACTAACAAGGACACATGCAAACACCAAAAGTAGAATTGGTATAGGTTTCTTTGTTGACAGGTCTCAAAAGGACATTTTTTTATATTATTTATTCTTCAGGTATACATGGACATCCGAAGTAAATTGTGGCAAAAAGAATGGCACCCCGAGCAGACTAATGCGTATGGAATTAGTCTAAAGAAGGACGATGAATATTGTATGGTTTTCGGGACGGGCTGTCTCATTCGCAGGGAATATAAAATCTCAAAAGTCATAACAGAGCAAAAATTTATCATCTTGTACATGTACTTCCACTTTGCTACTTATCCCTTGGTATTACATTTATTAATATTATATAGATTTAGAACTTCTACTTATCACTTCGTCTCGTAAGAGACAAAAATAAATCAAAGTCTGACACATCTCTTTAATATTTGGATATTTTTTCTTGAAAAAGACGTGAATGGTTATCTAACAACGAAACTTTATGATAAATGTGATGGCTTTTACTTTTTGTCATCTACCTTACATATGCAGCAATATACTTTTATCACTTGCATACAGAATTTATTTATTTCAATTGATTCAACGTGCACGAGCATGTTCTACGTATATTCAATATCTTAAACTTAAAAAAAGTTTTGACAAACAAGGTGATGAAGCAAAAACATCAGCTTCTCGTTTAAAGTCATCATTTTGTACGTTGTATGTTCGACATACAGGCACTTAAATTAATCTTTAACCCATGGAATTATAATAACACTAGGTATTTAACTCCGAATTAAACTCAATACCCACTCCTGAGAAACGCGCTCATTTACACTTTCAGATGAAATGCATTGGCAAACTTTTTATAAGCATTGTCTTTTAAATATTGTTTTTTTTTCTACAAGACCATATTTGGAATTCATGTCTTGTTTTTCATTTATCTTCATTAAAAGCGTCAAATTTCTTCCCGCTTAGTGGAAAGTCGAATTCAAACATGAAACAGTGTGTGCTAATCTCGGGAAAAGAGCAAAATTTAAAAAAAAAAATGAGTGAGTTAAAGAATTCTATTCCAGATTTAAAATGTTGCATTGGATACAAAAAAAATGACTACGTCTCAATTTTCATAAGACGCTAAGTCATTTTATCGATGTATTTTTAGATACAGATTTTTAGCAAAATCAAAATCTTCGTGCGGCATTAGCACATACATTTTCATGGTTGAGTTCGCCGCTGTTTAGGAAGATAAAGGAAAACGAGGACATGCATGCCATATATGCTTGTGTAGATAAATTATCGAAGAAGATAATGATATTAAAATTTTTGACAGCACATTTCATCTGCATGTGTAAATAAGTGCGTTTCTGAGGAGGGGGTACCAAGTGTAATTCAGAGTTAGATACCCTATGTTAGTTCTATACTATGGATTAAATATATTTTCAGAACAAGTGTCTGTGGGTCTTTACCATGACATTGCAAGAAGGATATGGAGATAACGAACGGTATTCAATATCAAAATCTATAAAACAGTACAAAATAGGATTGATTGATTGCAGGGATGGGGTAATCGTAATCAGCTGTTATCTATTACAGTTTGCCATGTAATCATGAGTAATCAGTAATCATCCATTTTTCTGATTACAAGTAATTGTAATTTAATCGATTACTGTGAAAAAGTGCTGTAATCATGATTACTTTTTGATTACTTTATGATTACAATTTTCAAAACAAAGTTCTTAAAATCATGATTTTAATGATATTCAGTAAATATTTTTCAGTGTACAAATTGATTTATAAGAAAAAGTTACTATAAAATCATAAGCTATATTTGATTAGGTATCTTCTTCTAATGCTTCCAGAAATGCTTATAACCAGGTCCATTAATGAAAATTGTCAAGGCAATGAGAAAATTCTATCAGACCTAGCTATATTCGGTAGTCATTTCAGAATATTTTAGCAGATTAAAAATTCGTCATTTTTGACTATTTAAGAAATAAACAACGTTATTCAGTGAACATGGCGTTATGAATAGCAATTGCTCTGCTGGCATATTCCATGATGCGCGCTAGCGCATCATGGAAAATATGCCAGAAGAGCTATTGCTATTCATAATGCCATGTTCACTGAATAATCGTTGTTTATTACTTATATTTGCATTCTTTGATTTATTCAAAAATATCAGAGGAAATCCTGACTTACATAAGGACGCGGGTTCTTGTCTTCAGTAATGAAAAACAAACGGCTTTAAAATCAGTACACCTGATCAATGATACTTTTATCTAAAAAATCACAAACAATTATAAAGTATTAAACACACTTATCTGGATACAACATGTACAAGCAGAGCCGTCAACACATTCTCTTAATTTTTGTTTTGGTGCAGTTGTGACGTCATCGATCAGCGTTATTGAAACCCCTCTAACAAAAATCAACGATTTAACACTATGATGAAAAATGAGAATACTTTTATAATGATTATTACTCCAGAATCCTTTTCTATTTTTTTTTTAGTTCTTCTATTTATTTTTAATAGCTGAAATTATTTCCTGAAGTCGATATACTAGTTACAACTAGTTTTCTGAATGTTATTACCCAAGTGTGAAGAGTTATCGTTCTTTAAACAAATATGCATGATACAAAAAATAAAAATATGGCAGTGTTCTACAATTCTTAAAAAGTTTTATTATACAATTAAATACATTGACCAAAATTAATTTTTTAAAGAAATAAATCCGCAATTTTAATTATTCTGAATTTCTTTTTTCTCAAAGAATATTATTAAAAACTTATTTTTTTTTCCTTTTACGAAAAGTTTCATATATATACTTCTTGAGACGACGTACAAGTGTAGTAGAGATTGTTCTGCAGGAATTTGTTAGAGCAATTGCTCTCATGGCAGACGCAATTGCATCTATAGGCTTATAAGCGCAATTGCTGACCTCATGTTCATAGTGGGAGAGAGCAGTGGATATGCAAATATAGATATATGTATATACTGTCAGAAAGAAAATTACTACAGGATCATTTTAAAGTTTGATTTTTTTTGTTTCAATTAATTAGCATGTGTTTAATGCAACATTTTGTTTTTCCCTGTAAATCTTTTAATAAACTTGTTGTTTTCTTTAAATATCAAATGTTCCTTTATTGAGATGTGTATTCTTAAAATCACTTTTTTTGATTTACAGTCTACATTAAAAGATATGTGAATTAATCAGTAATACAACACCGGTATACTACTGTAAGTTATGTCAGCTTGGGTAATGACATTTATTACAATTATTGAACTATCCATGCTTGTCCAGTCAATGTGTTAATTCTTGTAAAAACATCTAATAAATGGCAGCTTAATTGAAAGGCTCAAAAAGGATAGAACTCAAATGATATAAGAACCATATCTAATGCATCTATATAAAGACATGTACCACCAACCTTGATGAATTCTACCTTAAATATATAAATGATATTTAAATAAAGGAATAAAAATATGTCGTTGTCCTTGAATATTAAAAAAAACTTAATGTAATCTAAAGTAATCATAAGTAATCATGATAACATGAAAGAAAAGTAATCAGATGTAATTGATTACTTAAAAATTGTCTGTAATCAGCTTGTAATCGATTACTTTTTAAATCCAAAGTAATTGTAATTTAATCGATTACTTTTGAAAGTAATCGACCCCATCCCTGATTGATTGATTGTAAACTGTTTAACGTCCCTTTCGAAATTTTTTTAGTCATAGGGAGACGTCACCGTATGCCGGGGAAGGGCTTCAAATTTAGACCTATCTTTGGCACTCAGGGCCATTGAGCAGTGAAGGTTCTTTATCGTCCAAGCGCCTACCTTAACACGGGACCTAAGTTTTAAGGTCATATCCGAAAGACCCGTGACTTTCACTTTTAGTGCTGAGCGCTTGGCGAAGGAACAGTCACTACTTTTATTTACGTCTAAGGTGTGACGCGGCGCCGCGAACGAGAATCGAACCCGGGCCTCCCGATCACAAAGCGAACACTTTACCACTAGGCTACGGTGACCGGCTACAAAATAGGACCAGAGCAAACACGGAACTCCGAAACATCAGAACAATTACAATTCAAATGCTGACTGACATTTTCATACAAATTGTTAGTCCATTATCTATACACTGCAATGACGACGGACGGATCTGATCATGACAATGGATGCTCACTCCTTCATGGCACCTGATCCCACCTCTGATATGTTGGCGATCTGTGTTTTCTCTGCTCTTTTTTGTATTGTTTTATGATATTTTGATCTTGAATGCTAAACGTTACCACCATATTCTCATTTGCTTTAATGTCCAAAGAGATATCAAGCTTGCATAAGAAAAAAAAAACTTAAGGAGCTCTGCTTAATAATTGTTTCTATTATTATACAATTAAAGATTTTTAAATAATTTGATACTTAACATATTATAAAATATTTATTAATATCCTATGTAATAATACACTGAAATATACGTCGATGATCATTATCTGTTGAAACTGAAGCAAAATTTTAATGTTCAAGAAATGTGTTTTTGCAGATACGAGGGTTGTCCGTAAAGTTCGTGAACAAGCTAAGAATTAAATAAAAGTTGCTTCACTGATATTTATTATAAGCATATTTCTAATCCTTTACTTAATGTAAATTGAGAAATATAAAATGTTATTCAATTTCAAATGGTTAATTACAATTATGGTTTCATAATTAGACTTGGAATGGAGACCCGGAGTACTGCAAAATTTTAATTAAAAAAATATTTATCACTTTATAAATTTCATTTGTATTTTATAAAATTTTGCTTAAATCTGGATGACTTTTACATCATGAGGTTGACAGAAGTTATCACTTCAAACCTGCAAAATTTGAACATTCAAATTTGTAAAATGGCTGAGCAATCAAAATTAGAACATATGAAGACGGATCGAAATTGTTAAGAATAAGAGACGCTTTCGGAATGGGTGGAGCAGTGAAAAGTTATAAAATTCTGCGTAGATATCGGATAAACATCAACAGAGACCAATACATTTTGTAAACAATTGGGAAAACATAGTAAAAAAGCCATGCATTAGTATCTAAGTGCATGTTATATTTACGGACGGAAGGAACAGTTTACAGGATGACATGCGTGAAGAAAAACCATCATTCCGAGATTGCTGTGCTGTAAAAAATGAATTTCGTAACATGAATTTACCGTAAATAAAATCGTTTTTTTACGCGGATAGATGTTGGAGGATTGCAGAATATTAGACAGGCACTGTTAAACATTATTTTACGTATGAAACCGGAATATTTTGTGCACATATTTATGACTGGTTAAAGCGACATAAGAAAATGTTTTGAGTTAAACGGTGACGATATTTAGAAAAATTACATGTACTCGTATAATGCTTTTAACGTCGGGTAACGTCAAGAATTTTCATTTATTGCTCAGGGTATGAGTGCGTGTCTTTTTTAATCTGACAAAAATATAACTATTTGTGTATAGTTTTTGTTGAAAACTGGCATATAAATAAAATGAAACATGAAATTAATGTAAATAATACTTTCATATATTTTACCAATGTTTGTCAGCAATTATCAATGTTGTCCACGAACTTTGCGGACAACTCTCGTACTTGTGATTATCCACTGTACTTATCGTATACACCCGGCCATTTTCGAGAGCGATTGAAATTTCTCTCTTCGAAAACGGAAATGAAGATGGTAATGAATCTTAATCTGTACAGGACTTCATAATAGTCATCACTTTCTAGTCGCCCGCGTGGCGCAGTGGTTAGAGCGTCTGCTCTAGAGTCGCGAAGTAAAGAGTCAATCCTTACGTCGCGGGTTCGAATCCCACTGCGGGACGTGGAGGCCGGTCCTTCGGATGAGACCGTATAAACCGAGGCCCCGTGTCGCAGTAGGTGCTGGCACGAAAAAGATCCCTCCCTGCTCAATGACCCTAAGTGCCGAGCATAGGACAAAATTTGCAGCTCTCCACCGGCAAATGGTGGCGTCTCCATATGAGTGAAAAATTCTCGAGAGGGACGTTAAACAATATACAATCAATCAATCATCACTTTCTAAATATAACCAATTTGAATCGACAGAAAATACTATGAGAGTTGTGGTTGGTGCACGGAAAAAGAAGAACAACAGATCGGGAGTGATGGAATACATTTCATAATGCCATAAATAGCATCAATATATTTGTGATATATCAGAGCACGATTTGCGTGAGGCTTTCCTTTAGGGTTATCATTAACATTGTTTCATAACGTCCGTACATGTAACATGTTGGAAATAAAATTAATAAAATTTGTTAAATATTAATTGTTCCAGACTGATAATGAACAGACATACATCAGAGTGTTACAGAAGAAGACAAAACGGGGGAAGTATCCTATAATGAGTGTGTATGGGTGAGGGGGGATGCTTCAATGATAAACAATTATGAACAATTATGTTACAAAAAACATTAAAAACCATACATACTAATGTTTAGAATATTTAATACGGTAATAACTTTTTATCACGAGAACCTTATTTTCGCTATAGTTAGTTTCATTATAGTCCTTATTTGCTTGAATGTGTATTCTTTTACCACAAAATTCATAGTTTGCAAAACATTCTGTCCCGCTATGAATATTAATACAAACTAAATTTGATGGTTACCTATTATAGTTTTTTTGTTAAGCCAAATTTCTTTTTCAAATGCATAAAAGGTTGGTGTTTCCAAGTTGGATCGATACGCAAGATAATTGGCTACAACTTCTACTGTACAATAGAAAATACAAGCTATTGACAACAAATTGTAGAAACAAGATTATAAAAAATAATCTTTCAATAGTTCTATGCTCAAATCAATGATTTTTTTTAAATCAGTAAATATATTTTCATTAAATTAAATGCTAAATGATTTCTTCCATATCAACTGTAATGCAATTATTCGCAATATTAACCGATTCCTTTTTTATTTGCCTGATCTAAAGAAATGACAGGTGAAATCCATCTACAAAGGAATGTTCCTATTCATCTTATCCAATCTCTAACGTTTAAAGGTTTAATTTTTAAGGCTCTTCTTTCTATTCAATTTTCGAAAAAAAAACGACTTTTGAGATTGAGCATGGTTCATTATCCCAAAAACATGTATGAGTCATTGTATCTTATCATAATTTACATTTCAGGACTTGTATTTTTATCTATTTTCCCCAAAAAGTCACGTTTAAAAAGCTCAAGGTCACAGTGAAATGCATTTTAATCCAGTCATATATATTTTGTTGTATTTTGAAAAATTGTTATAGCTTTAAGCATGGAACCTGCTGTATTTAATGTGATATTCCAACCGGATTTGTCTGAAATATATGGATATGGAAAACTATATATATATATATATATATATATATATATATATATATATATATATATATATATATATATATATATATATATATATATATATATATATATATATATATATATATATATATATATATATATATATATAAAACAATTGCTATTGTTAGACTTAAAGCTGCGTTGGACTGGAAACCTAAACATTAAAGGTAAGACATGCATGTAAAAGGTGAAGACTACGAATAGTTATTGACTTCCAAATAATACAAATAAATGAAGATTGTATTAATACGAAACCATGGTAATTGAAGAAGTACAATCAAGAGCCTAGGTGGTATTAGGATCCCCTGCTTACCGGACACACTATTTGTATGTAATACTTCTATATATTGACCAGGGATACAATGACATTAACTTGACGTGTATCATGCCAAAATATAAACGCGATCAAAATAGCTTTTTTTTTAGAATTCAACCAATTTGGTTGTAGATATGAGTTTAAATATTTAAAGTGGTACATTACTTTGTGAATAGCGAGGAAAGTTTGAGAGACCGATACAGGAGGACAATCTCGTTTTTAGCGCGTATGATACATGATTTGATTTGTCATTTCAAGAAAATTGTCCCCTTAAATCGATTTGATAAAGATTTTTGTCATCACATCAAGTGTAAACTTACTTCGACAAAAATTGAGAGTAAAATACTTTGTTAATGTATTCTATTTTAAGATATAAATGTAGAATCTGTAAGGAAACGACTGAGAACTTGTTGAAATGATAACTGGTGGTTGAAATAACACAAAATACAAACAACACAACACAAACTATACAGCTAGGTTAAGGACTGCATTACTTATATCAGCCTCTGCAGAGCTTTGGGAAATCGATTATATGGTCACTTAAAAACCGTACACTAGATAAAAATACATCGAAGTTAATTCTATGTTTTCATAGTAATACTATTAAAGTATAGAGTTAGAGCCAAATTGATCTCGCTCAACTGCAGCTTTCCGAGATCACATAACAAGCTAGTTTGACACGCAATTTCTCCAAATTGTAGCCATCACAGATGAAGTTCTCATCGTAGCTTGTAAATATGAAAATTTAAACAAATTCAGCGTGATCTGATCAAAATCTTTTAATGCATTAATAATATCTTTTGGTCCTGTTACAATGCAAATTATAGACCCACTATAAAGTTGCACTTAGTCACAATTATACATATACATACTACTATTACAAGTAAATGTTTGGAATCTTAAAAATTCTTATAATGCTTGCACTGATATATTTTTTTTAATTTAAAAGAAGATAGAAAAAGAAAATCAATGATTGTTGAAAATTATTAACATAACAGTGAAGTGCTCGCTCCTTGATCGGGAGGTTGTGAGTTCGAATCTCGGCCGCGACTGACCTAATTAAAAAAAATGGTAGCATCTGTTCCTTCGCCATGCGCTCTGCACTTTGAAGTGAAAGTTGCAGGTCCTTCGGATGAGACCTTAAAAACCGAGAACCACTTTCGGCGGCAGGCGTTCGCATAATAAAGATCCCTCACTGCTCAATGGCCCTGAGTGCCGAGTAAAGGTCTAAATTTGAAGCCCTTTAATCGAATGGTTACCACCCCGATTTCTTAGGGGGCCATTTAAATGTTGTAAATCTTTACTAGTGGACCTTATGGGAATATATTGGAAAATTCCCAAATTATGACATTTTTCCATTTTTTTTGTTCTTTTGTCCTAAGGATTTCTTTTTCTTTCAAGTAAATAAAAGTTAATGTAAAAAGTCACCAAATTGTGAAATACCAAAAAAATGCACTCTCGATTAGTCTAGGTAATAATTTTTAAGTTTATTTTTTCGAATCTAAATACCTCTAAATATGCCGCATTATGGTATAAATACATATCTTTGCAGATAAATTATCGGTGAATACATTTTTTTCGACAGAAATAGCCATTTTTAGATTGCTAGTATGTTTTGGGGGAAGTTATGTCATCAGTTTTTAGTTAAATAACCATGGATGTCTTGAACATACAAGCGAGTCAAGCGTCATTCTTCAGCGTCATGCATTGCTTACAAAATCCGAAAATGGTGACGTTGTTAGAGCCATTTCAACGTTCTTTTTCCGATAATTGTCGTAAAATCACATTTTCAGATCAGTAAGTGTTACAAGTACAAATGGTGTTAATTTTGTTTTAAGATAATTTTCAAAGGTGTACTGTCACACAATTGACTGCATATTTAAAAAGCTGCGCAAAGTGATGCGCACTAGAATAAGACTCGGCCTCGTTAAGTGCAATATGTAACCCAAAGCTTATGTAACGTGTCGAGCGGAATAATGATAGCAATCGGGGGTCGTACCTTGTCGATTCAAGGTTATGGGGGATGATTTCCAATATTATATAATTTTTCTTAACAAATGATTGACAAATAATTGGTTACAAAGGCCTGCAAAATATACAAATAAATGGACAACCTTATCTACGTTAATAATCACGTTAATATTGAAAAGTATATCAAATAATTACATGTACAGATGATTAAGAAAATGGCAGTGGATAGGCTATCCCTAACACTTGCCAATCTCGGACTGGCGCTTGTACTGCAGCCTTATTCAGGACACAGTCAGTCCAAGTGACAGCCCTTCAACTGCTGTGCACACTGCTAGCCTTATTCAGGCAGACATACTGCACACAACAGCCTGGTTGCCAGACGGGTCGTCAAGACGAATAACAGGTGTGGTGGCTAGCCTCCGTCGCTGGTTAGGCTCAAAGTTACTTGCCACTCAGAAAACACAAAAGCCTTTTTAATAACAATAATAGACTAGACCTTACTTATTCCAGGTTGACCTCTTATGTAAGCTGACTTTATTTCTTGTAAGTCTCACTTACCACTGTTATGTTCGAACACGATGTTTCTCTTTTCCCAGCTAGCACTGGAATGAACGCTTGATACTGCGACTCAGGCTTTATATACTTTTTAAGGCGGATGTTTACGTTCACATCCTAATTACCGAGCCCGAATGATTACAATATAAATTTCCAAAATATTACACTCACAATCCACATTGGCTGAGTGGTAAAGCGTTCCTGTGATGGTTTACAGTGTATCCTAGGTCTGATGTAACCTCCCTAGTAAAACAACATAAATATGACTAAGTCACAGTAAGTCTTAGATGTCCCTTTTTGCTTAAAGAGATTGATAAAATCGCTTTGTGAATGAAAATGAGTACTATTAAACGACCAAACGTATTCGCAAATTAAAAAGTAAAACAATTCTCTGGTTTTCTTGTAGATGTTTATTCGAGTTAGTGTCCTTCAAAATAATGGATTAAAAAAATATGTATTTCGAAGCATTTCAAACAATATATCCCTACGGATTATTTTGTCTCACTCATCGAAACATAGGGTTCATTGCACGCGTAGCCGAATTTCGAGGGTTGGTGATGTTTACTATTCCTAGGCACACAATTTTAGCTAAGAAATTTTCAAAAGAATGTGATCTATCTGCCGCCTTCACAATTTTTTTTTTATCATTGAAACTAATCGATCGATCATTGTTTGTCATCTTCACTTTTTTAACAATTTTATCAGTTAGTTAACATTTTTACATGTTTTGAGGATATTTGTATTATTTTTTTTGGAAAAGTAAGAATGACAGTCCAATGTTTTATATCCTACTTGCAATCTAAAGAAAGCATATAAGTATAATACATGTAGAGTGACATAATCAAGAATAAATATAAAATCTTTGTCTGTTATGTTTTAGATGAGGACTTGTATCTTGATCCTTGTGCTGTGTGTACTCTCACTAGGAGTTGTCCATCCTGTCCAGAGTCAATTTTCATGCTCGAGAAGAAGCTGCAGTAGCCTAGATTGCCCCAGAAATTGTCGACGCATGAGACGCCGTTCGGGGATCTGTATTCCATGTGGTTTTGGAAAAAGAAAATGCAGATGCATTTATTGAGACCATACACTCATTAGACCAAAAAATCAATGTATTTTATTTAACAGAAATAAAACAAAATCACTTTTTACTCTGGTTTGCTTACGTGGGTTCACACCAAACTGCACAAACCAACGATTATTGTATTGATTCTTAAGCATATCATATCAATTAACAGAAACTAACTGCACTGTTTGTGAGTTTTTAAATGTTATTCTGATTTATTTTTTTCGACGATAATGATATAAATGATATTTTGGCCTAAAAAATTTGGCATGATTGATTATATATCTTGATACCCAAAACTCTATTAGAAATACGTTTCTGAAATGCATATAAGCAAATAAACAAAAGTAGCTCTGCCATCTTTTTGTTTCAAGTTTTGAACACTTCTTTCATTATTTTTCACTTAAAGACTTAATTAACAAAATAATACTGTTCTTTTATGTTTCTCTTTGGAAACAAGTCCTTCAGATAATGTATGTATGGTAAGAAAGGAAGACTAAAAGCAGGAAATAAAAACCAGAAATCAATATGAAATGCAGAAAAATGATATCGGTCTTTCAAAGTTCTTTAACAAGGATACGTGTAAACACTGGAAGTAGAATTTGTATAAGCTTCCCATATGTTGACAGGTTTCAAAAAGTTTTGGGCTTAATTTATTCATCAGGTAAACATGGATATCCGAAGTAAATGAATGTCACCCTGAGTAAACTAATGGGCATGAAATCAGTTTACATGTAAAAACAGGCAATGAAAAGTGTATGGTTGCGGGGACGCTTTGTCTCATTCGCAGGACATATCAAATCTCAAAGGACTTGACAGAGCAAAAAAGATGAATTAATACATGTACTTCCACTTTGCTACTTATCCCTTGGTATTTGGTATTACATTTTAGCATTATATAGTATGAGCATTTGCTACTAGTCAATTCGACTAATAAGAGACAAAAATAAATCAGAGTCTGACACATCTGTTTCATATTTGGATATTTATTACGTCGGTAGAGTGCTTGCTACGTGATCGGTAGGTCGTGAGTTCGAATCTCGGCCGGACTGACCTAAGTCGATAAAAGAAAGGAAAGCAACTGTTCCTCCGTCAGGCGCTCGGCACTTTAAAGTGGTAGTTGCGGGTTCTTCGGATAAGACCTTAAAAACCGAAACCTCGTATCAGCGACAGGCATTGGAAAGATAAAGATCCCTCACTGCTCAATGGCCCTGAGTGCCGAGTAAAGGTAAAAATTTGAAGCCCTTCGCCGACATACGGTGACGTCTCCATATAAGTGAAAAATTCTCAAAGGGACGTTAAACAATATATAATCAATCAATCAATCAATAAATAAATCAATCAATCATATCTGGATATTTTTTCTTGAAAAAGACATAAATGGTTATCTTACAACCAAGCTCTATGATACAGGCAATGACTTCATTTTTTTTTTATCGTCAACATACCTTGCAAATGCAGCAATATACTGATTTGACGCGCAAGACCATGCTCTACGCATGTTCAAATTCTTGAACGAGGTAAATTATTGCTAAGCAAGTTCATGAAACAAAAAATAAGCAGTTCCTTTAAAGTCCTCACTTTGTAAGTTCTATGGTCGATACTATCACTTTTCCAGTAATTACAACTTGTCATTGAGTCAAATGCTGACCGATGTTTTACATACTAATTGTTATTATCTATACCCTGCATTAACGACAGATCCGATCCTGATAAGGAGTACCCTGCGGGTGTGACTGGTCAGCAGGGGATGCTCTGCCCTCCATGACACTTAATCATTTCTCTGATGTGTTGTAGATATGTGTTTTCGCTGTTTCTATTTTATATTGTTTTATGGACTTTTGATCCTAAATGCTGTTTGTTATTGCCATATGTTTCATTGTTTGAAATTCGAGATATCAAACTAGTTTAAGAAAGAAAAAACTAAGGAGCTCTGCTCAAGAACTGTTTCTATTATTATTATGCAATTAGAGATTTGAATATTTTAGTACAATACACATTAATATAACATAGATAAACATCCTAGGCAAATTCAAGAAACGTTTTATGCAGATAATTGTAATTATTCACAGGACCAATCTTATATACATGTCCATTTTCTAGGGTGATTGAATTTTCTCTCTTAGTAAACGGACATAAAAATGATTAACATGTGCAGGACGTCATAATACATGAAGCTATCACTTTTTCAAATACAACCAATTTGAATCGTCTTAAGGAATGAAGCTTATTTCAACTTATGTTATACGAAATAGCATAACTTCGTGCAGTTCACGCTTTATAAACCGCGAAGTGGTTTATAAAAAAGCGTAAACTGCCAAAACTTATTTTATATCGTATAACATAAGTTGAAATAAGCTTC
Organism: Saccostrea glomerata; assembly: GCA_003671525.1. Lineage (NCBI taxonomy): Eukaryota > Metazoa > Mollusca > Bivalvia > Ostreida > Ostreidae > Saccostrea > Saccostrea glomerata. The sequence goes on from PRKT01000311.1 coordinate 30,467, forward strand.
ATTTCTCATCATTTAATTTCAATGTAGACAATGAGACAATTTTTCAATTTTTCCTTTGGAAAAAAGGCTTCAAATATAGCATATTTTAAAAGTTAACGTCATGCGGAGTAATACGTTTTTGACATAACTTATTGTGACGTAGGCAGGTTATGTTATAAAAAATGGATAAAACCGTTTAACCAGTCAAACATCGTGTTACAACTAAAATTAAATTATATAGGTATAAACAGACGATGAGAGTCGTGGTTGGTGCATCAAAACAGAAGAACGACAAATCAAGAGTGATGGAATACATTTCATTATGCGATAAATAGCATTATATTTTTTGTGATATATCAGAGCACGATACGCGTGATGCTGTCCTCTAGGGTGAACATGGACATTGTTTCAAATGTTCGTGCATGCAACATGTTCGATACGTAAAGGACAAGTGCACTTAAGCAATATTGTATCGGCCTTTTTTCTGTGCCAGTTTTACTTTAGAATATATTACCGAATCGTTCCTTTTTTGGTAATAGTAAAACAATAGTGAAATTTATAATTAAAAAGTGCGTTAAGCATCACCTAAATCAGCAGGGATTTGAAACAATTGAATGTTTTTCAGGTAGGATACAATAGATAGGCCAAATTTCTCCTCAAATTCAATTTTTCTGAAACTTTGATATTTTGTTCTTGGATACAAAATCTCTTTTTATATATAATATAAAAGATATTCGACCACACATCTTTTGCCCACATAGTCTGAAATATGGCCTTTCATACCCCTGTAAAAAGATAGTGAAATTAGACGTTCGACTTTAGAATGAGCCTGATTATAGAATTATCAATTGATCTATTGCAAATATGTGTAATACTTTTAATAAAGGTAACCTTTTTGTTACTTTAAATCAGTAAGGCATATTGATACTTGAAAATTTTAATAAAATATTAAGTAAAAATAGAACACACATAGCGTCGGAACTGAAATTTCACATGAAAGTATCCGACAGTTTAAGTTTTCTTAATAGAAAATGTATAATTTATTTTTTTTTTTTACAAAAAAAGAATGATTCAAGTGGGCCCTAGAATAAAATATGTAAAAATAAAGAAAAATGATCCAGTGGTTTAAGATATATTGGCAACAAATTTAAAAGATTCAGTAGATGACATCACGATATTTGATCTTTGACCTCTTGATATGACCTTGACCTTTGTTTTACATATAGCTGCAGATCTGTAGCTCTCCGAACAAAATATATTGATAGACCGGAGAGCTTCAGTGCAACTCATTGAAAAAACTGTATATTTATTGCGCACAAAAAACTGCGCTCGGTTCTCGATTTATTTCTCCGTGTTTTTAAAAATGTAATCTCAAAATATTACTAACCGTATATCCCTTACACTTTCTTTCACTGTTTCCACGACCAAACATTCCTCATAAATGTAGTAAATAGTCATCCTGACCCTGATATTGTAATCATCGAACATTTCGCTTACTTATACAGCCATTTTTGTTTCAAAGATAATTCGGTCAAATATGCTTCGTTCAGATGTCAACTACGAGAGTACTTGATGGAGGAAAAAAGGAATCTTTTGAAATCTTCCCTTTTTTGCAATCGAGGTAAGAATTTGGAAGAATTAATCAAGAGCCAGCGCACTTTTCTGTGCGCAATGAATATACAGTTTTTTCAATGGGTGGCAATGTAGCTCTCCAGTCTATCAATATATTTTTTTTCGGAGAGCTACAGATCTGCAGCTATATTACATTAAGAACGTAGACTCCTCATATATGTATCCAAATATCAGCCCTCTACTATTTATAGAAAAAAAGTTACACTGCATTTTATAACAGACTGTTACATGCGTGTTTATTGCACTAAGAGAGCGTAAACACATTTCAAAAGGTTAGCTCCGAAGAGACCAATATTTAAGATTCTGTGATTTTTTACAAAAAATGACGCAGATATGCCAAAACTAATTATTTTTCTTAAAGAGATCATTCATTTTTTTTTAAATATATAAATATTATTCTTTTTTTTCTCCAGTACTTTTTAAAAAATGATTTAAAATAGAATCTTCGGGTGTTTTGTCCTACTTTAAATGCTTCAAATTTGGTAAAGTCGTACCGAACCTACTTTGAGTTTCGATTATTTTAATCAAGAATTGAGAAATTTTAATCGATATTTGAACAATCTGATGGCGGTTCATCGAAGGCCCTATTTACCGATTGATACATCTTGAGTTGTTATAACTGTTTCAAAAGTCGATTAATGTCTGTGTAGTTGCCTGAAGCTATAGTGAACAAACTAAGTAAACTCCATGCGTGTACATAAAAAAATACAATTATTTTTTTTCTTTTTTTAAGGGGGGGGGGGGGGGGGGGGTGGATTTGAAACTTAATAATTGGGCATTAGGTGCATGGCTTCAATACCTGTCTCAATGTCAAAAATGAGTGTAAAAAAATATGGAAACATTTGTAACGACGTGGACTAAACTCTTTTACCTTAAAGTGTTCCTTAACGCAAATACATACAAACATCTCTAAGCGGTTCAGATATAATTATGAAAACTTGATAGTCTGGCTATACAGTTAGCAACTTTGAGGATTGATTGATTGATTGTATATTGTTTAACGTCCCTCTTGAGAATTTTTCACTCATATGGAGACGTCACCGTTTGCCGGTGAAGGGCTTCAAATTTAGACCTATACTCGGCACTCAGGGCCATTGAGCAGTGAGGGTTCTTTATCGTGCCAGCGCCTACCATGACACGGGACCTACGTTTTTTAAGGTCATATCCCAAAGACCCGTGACTTTCACTTCTGATGCCGAGCGCTTGGCGAAGGAACAGTCGCTATCTATTTTTACGTCTTAGGTTTGACGCGGCGCCGGGAACGAGAATCGAACCCGGGCCTCCCGATCACGAAGAGAACGCTCTACGCAACTTTGAGGAATGTTTGCTTGGGTAGAACTCAGGTGACTATCTGTATTTTAAATAATTTATTTCACAGGTGGGTTTAACATAGGTGATACAGCTGCACAGGTACATGTAAACAGCTCTCGTTTGCCATAGGAAAACAATGAACATTTTATATGTTTTTAAAAGTTTAGGTACCAGACTAATCTTGTACAAACTTCCTACTCTCACACAATTTGTATACATATATAATGCGTCATTTGTCTTTTGTCATTCGCGTTCATAGTAAACAAAAGCTGAGAAATGAATGATCGTTCTCGATTTGCTGTAGAAAATCACAAATGTCGGCTGACCACTGCTTTGCTCTTCGTGAATTCTAGTGGTAAAATTTATTGAATCGTATGGTTTATGTGAGAAAAAAAACATATATACTAATCTGTAAAATATATATGCTTATTACTTTTTATCAACAAGACCCCCATTTTCGCGAAAATTTCATTCTAGTCTATATTTGTTTGTGTGAGTTTTTTTTACCACAAAAAAAACTTAGATCGCAATATTCTGTCTCGCTATTAATATTTATACAAACTATTTTAAAGGTTACCTATTACAGTATTTTTTTTTGTTCAGTCATATTTCTTAATCAATATAGAAATGGATGTTGTTATTTTTCGAATGCAAAAAATATTGGTGTCTCCACGTTTGATAAAAACGCATGATAATGTGCTACACCTTCTATAATATCTTAAAAAATAAAAGCTATTAAGAAAACAAATTGCTGAAAAAAGTTTATCAAAAAAAAAATCATTCAAATGGAACAGTTTGCGAATCCTATGGTCTAAACAATAATAGTTTTAATCAGTGTATATTTTTATTTTCGTTACATTAAATGCCAAATGACTTTTTTCATATTAATTGTTATGACATTATTCACATTACTGACGGATTATCATTTTTATTTGCCTGATCTTAAGAAATGAAAGGAGAAACCCACCGACAAAGTAAAGATAATGTTCAAATTCACCTGATCCAATCTCTAATGTTTTAAGATGTTTTGTAGGTCTTCTCTGGATTCAATAAGAAAAAATCGACCTTTGAAAGTAATAATTGTTCATTATCTCAAGCATAATTTATTGGTTTTTGTATTTACTTATGACATTTCATGACTTGAATTTGTATCTTTTTCCCACAAAGTCACGTTTTTAAAGTGCAAGTTGACAATAAAATGCATTTCATTGTATCATCAATATTTTTTTGTTGATTTTTAAATATTGTTAATGCTTTAGGCAATATACATGAAAACTTGATGGATTTAACGTGATATTCCAACCGGTTTTTTTGTCTGAAATATCTGGATTTGGAATTCTATATATATATATAAAAGTTGTTACTGTTAGACTTAAAGCCTCGTTGGATTGGGACCCTAAACATTAAAGGTAAGACTGCGTAAAAGATGAGGAATACGAACAGTGTTCGATTTCCAAATAATATAAATAAATGATCGCATAAACACGGACCCCTGGAAATTGTAACAAACATAGGCATCCCATAAGCCTGCTTATTGAACACATAATTTGAATGTATTACTCCCAAATATTGATCAGGGAGAGAGTGAAAGATCAAATTATCATAAATGTACTAAATGTTGTTCGCGTAGGCGGTGGTTAGATCGTTTGCTCTAGAGTCGCGAAGTAAGGAGTAGATCCTTATGTCGCTGTTTCGAATCCCACTGTGGGACATGGAGACCGGGCCCCAGGATCATGAAACATCTTAGCTTAAGTCAAAAAATGTCTTAGATGCTGAATTTTTTTAGAGGTTAAGCAGCCCAAAATGAAAATGCTGTCCGATTTTGTATCATCAATCTGCTGTCATATGCAAATTAAGAGTTTCCTTTTACTAGTTTTTAAGATTTTATAGATTATAGAAATTTTGATTTAAGTCTAAGTCTGTTTCATGATCCTGGGGCCGTTTCTTTGAATGAAATCTTATAAATCGAGGTCCAGTGTCGCAGTACGTGTAGATGTTGGCACGAAGACACCCCTCCCTGCTCAATGCTACTGAATGCCGAGTACAGGATAAAATTTACAGCTCTTCACTGGTATCTGGTGGTCCCACCAGATGAGTAAAAATTTGCCGAGATTGACTTAATCAACAAACAATCAAAAATGTACAAAACGCGGTACAAAATAGTTTTTCTAAATTTTTGATTACTCTTTCAATTGTTTGTCGATATGAGTTTTAATATTTACGAAAGAGTACCGAGTAGGAGGATTTCATTTTCACTATTTGATATGATATAACCTTGATTTTTTTTTTTTCGTTAAAAATGAAACATATGGAGATAACGTAAAGTTTTGGAGATAAAAAATACCGTAAAAAAATAGAAATTTGGAGCAGAACAAACAAGGATTTCCAAAAACATCAGAAGTGGGATCAGGTGCCACGAAGAGAAGTTTGTCCTCTTAATTTGATTATGATATGTGGTATCGTAACAAGTTTTATTCTTTTTCCATTAAAAAAGTAACAAAAGATTATTTGTAATGTATCCTATTTAATGATGTATGTAAATGAATATTCATTTAAATAATAAAGGGTGGGTGAAAAAAATACGCAACTAGGCTAAGAGCACCAATACTTACACTTCCATCAGCCTTAGCAGAGCTTTGGGAAATCTATTATGACGTTTCGTAAATTCTGTAAAAATAAATATTTGTTAACATCCTATTATTATAATAACATTTTTTGAATGTAGAATCAAACAACCTTGATCTCGCTGCATTTACTGATATGACGTATAGCTGTTTGTCAGTTTGGCACACAATTTCTCTGTGCGTGATGCAAAGATCAAGCTATCACTGTAGCATGCAAATATGATAATCAAATTGAAATAAATAATCAAAGTGCAATGTGATAAATATTCGAAAAGGCATATTAAAAAAAACAACAATATTTTAACATTATTTCAATGCCAATTAATTCACAGTTTTTAAAAAAAACGACTATATTTTACATTCCCGTGAATTGGGAAGTTGCTCGAAGAACTTTTCATTCATACATAAATACATACATACATACACATGAAAAGGTACATGACGATGTTAAGTTTCAACTACTTAAGACCTAGTATTTATTAATTGTCTCGGTATATTTTGAGTCATATTCCCTTTGTCCTTAGAGTAGCAGCGTAGTTTTAAAAGTTAAGTGGATCTTTTTCAATTATATTTGCTATAATTATTGAATACACTTAGCATGTATTTTAGTTGCTATTTAATTTGTTTTACTAAACCATTTGTGACTTCACGATGAACTTATAGATTGCTAGGTAGACATATTTATAATTGTTTAATTATTAAGGACAATGCAAGGTAATATATGAGCCATTTAAAATAGTCGAGAAAAAGTCCAATCATAAGTAGAAGAATATTCAATTAAAAATGTTGAATTTCTGCTCTTGGTATTGTTCAATATATGTATGTTTAAATTGTAACAGATATTCATCTGCATATGTTTATCTTCGAGACTCCCCGCAATTACTAACACTAAAGCAACAACAATCTTATGTCAATTTATCAAGTCGTTGACTATATGTAACAGAGCAGAAGCGTTGATCTCTTGTGCATTTTCCAATTTCCTTTTTAAAACACAAATTTAAGCCTAGTTTTTGACCCGTTGCCTTTTGTCATCTCTTTTTGAACTTACACGGATTCTTGCTTAAGGCTTCATTTATAATGTCCTACATTTTTTATCTAGTTTTTTTTTTTTGGCACATCTCTCGACTTTGAAAATAACTATTGCAACAATCCTAAGGTTGAAATATTTAATCATTTTTAATTATCCCTATTCCAACTTGGCTAAATTATGTAAACGAAATAATTTGAAACTCATTCATCCCTATACTAATTGTATAAATAAATACATAGATCAAAACTAAAGAGACAATCAACGATACTTTAGGTATGATAGTTCCATTGAAGATTAATCTGCGTGATTTCCTCTTCTATTTAATACAGTTTTTTTTTCAGAGGATTTAACTATTCAACTTCATGTCTTGAAGTTATGTCATTTGATGAAATAAAGTAAACAAAATCATAACAAATCATAGAAAAAAAACATATTTATTCCATCCATTCCTTTTCTTCAACTATAAGATTAATTCTACACACCTCAATAGAAGTTTAAAAACCTAGACAAATACATTTTAATGTTATATTTCAGATGAAGACAAGTGGCTGGTTTCTCCTGCTGTGCTTGATCTCTTTAGGCAATGTTGGTGAATTTCAGGATTTTTCAGAGTGTACGTCTTCATGCTCAGTTAAGAGATGCACTAACGAGATCTGTAAGCGTTCAGGGTACGGGAGGGGATCCTGTGTACCCTGTTCACAGATGGAAAGGTGTGTTTGTTACGAAGAGGAAGATCAGCGTCGATAAGATAATCCACTCAAAGAATTGTTGTGCTAATTGGAAAAAAAAATAATAACGGTAGAAATAAAAATGAAAGGCATTGTGTTTCATGTTGTTTTTCTCATACATTTCAGTTTATGAACAGTGACATCATATCCTTTGAGAAGTATCAATTAAGCAAACTCCTTTAATGGTAAATTACTGATTTTATTATCGATGCAATGTAGAAATAAGACACAAACCTACTGTTAAGCATTCTTTTACAACTGCAAAAAACTTTTTGTTTTTCAGATTAATTTGTAAAAATTTTATATTTGACCTAAAGAATGCACACTAAGAAGCGGTGTTAAAATGACGATCTCTTACAGATAATATACAGGACTCACAACTTGTCACAATTAAAACTTCCACGAAACTGTCACAATGTGACAAAAAGCTTTTTTTTTTAAATTCACGTGTTCCTGTTTGGAGAGGAGTCACACAAACCCTCCTGCTGTGCAAGACTATTTGAAGTTAAGTGATAGTTAAAACTCTATCAAGTGAGTAAATGTCAATAAAAATACTTGATATATACAGTGTACCTATATCTAAATGTAAATATTTAGTGTTGTCGTGGAATAAAGATTTTTTTAATTTTGGCTACTTAGATATAAATCACTTCCCACAGCTTTGATTGACTTTACAATGGTCTTGAATAACCTTTATATTTTAACCTAATGAAAGTATATTTTATCCCCTTTAATTCGCATTTACTAAAACAATATTTAATCCATGGATATGGATTAAGCATTTACGCGTGAGCTCTCCATGATAAAAATGCAAGCATGACGTGCTTTGCAATCATGTCCTCATACCACCAAATGTTCCCTTTTGGATTGTCATTTCCTGCCCGTTCAGAGGATGTACAAATGTTTTTAGTGGGCAATATTTTCTAAACTGACATGTGGACATATATCAGTTAAGGCAAGAGCACAATCGATTATAATTACACTTGAATTTTTTCAGTAGATATGATAGTAATAATAAAAAAAGAAATTGCATTTGATAGTTGGGAGTTCACACATGCTCATAATAGTCCGCATCAAGGCTAGCCAATTGTTGTGCTTTTCTTGTTATAAAACCCGTGAAAGTCTTCTTCCGAAGAAATGTTGCAATTGTAATAGAAGCCGTAACATGGATGTACAAAACCATTTAAATAACATTTAACGCAAAAGTAATTGCTTGAATGATTGTTTAATGTTTAACGTCAGTCCTGAGATTTTTTCACTCATATGGAGACACCACCATTTGCCGGTGGAGATTCGAACCCGCGATTTATAGATCAACTCCTTACTTCGCGACGCTACATTATTTCTTGACACGAGTACATTATTTCTTCTATTCTTAGACAGTCTTCAGATATACTGTACAATTTAATGCCCTTAATGTTTTTCTTTTGTAATATACGTTACTTTGAATACATAATACAATTGAAATTGTATTTTGTTTTTAATTTTCAGATATTCATTCTTTGAAAAATAAGTGTTTGCCAAGAATCGAACTTAATTACTATATATTTTTTGTCATCTTTATTTCGAACAAATATAGTTGTGTTGATTTACATGTACACTGTATTTATAAAAATGTTTTTTGGTCTTGTTGTACTTTATGAAGTGAAAAAGAATTTTGTTCGATTTTCATGCAGCTCCGATCACTTTTGTGAATACACCATTGCAAAAATTGAAAAAAAATTTTCGAAAGTATTCTTCGTTTTAAATATTTCCAGCCCCTATTGGGTATAATGCATTAAGCAACTGAATTATTCTCATATGGACATCTATCTAATTCGATATTAAATTTTGTTTCTTTTGAATTAATTATAAATAACATTAAAATAGTAAACTTTAATTTCGAAGGAAAAAGTTTTATTGTGTGATAATTAAGAATAAAACATGAACATTTAACATTATATTGGTTTACCTCAGAATTTCAAAACACGCAACAGGTTGGATTTAAATGAATTACTGGCGTTGAATCTAAATGGAAAACAAGTCATCGATCTTTTTGCTAATTACTCTTTGTAACAGATTAACGTTGAACTTGGTTAGAGACATCAGAGCGTAAATCTGTAACATTCAAACGACAGGTGGATGGAATCAGTTGTTAGTTTATATGGAGAAGGTCATCACGGACAGAACACTGGGTCTGAACACCTTTACTGAACAGAAAACAATGACAAGTTAACACTAGAGTGGATTAAAATAATTATTGAAAAATGCTAGCTGAAGCCATTCGGCAGAAATATTTGAGCGTAACAAATATGAAGAATGTCAATTATAAATACTCGAAAAATAACATTTTAATAAAGTTTTTTTTTTAAATTTACAATTTTAACTTATTGAGCAGTTAACTCACATTTGATAAATTACTTCTTATTTGTTTACATTTGAGTTTTAAAAAAAATATCCGATCAATCACGTTTAAAAACAGAATGAAATAGTCTTCAATTATATAAGAATTAATCCTTTACGTAACAGTTCACGTGTATTTGTTTTCACATATAGAATTTGCTTTAGGGAAATTGATTTGGCGTTAATTTTCGGTTTTACGTAATTTTACATTGGTTGTGCCAGCCAATGAAACGTTTTCTCACAAATTATATATATAAAAGCATCTGAGGTTTTTTTTAAATTTACAAAGTTATTTCAAAGGATATTATTTCTCAAGTAAGAAATCTATAAAGGTAAGAAACATGATTTGATAGCTAACTCTTCTCTTAACGGCCAATGAATTTGATAAAGATATAATCTTTGTTAGGCTTTTTCTGAACTCTAAATCCTTCAATGGTTGATAACTTTTGAATTTTACTTTTTTTAAATACTTGTTAACCGTCTTGTTATATAACGCGACGTCACCACTTACCCGAGAAGGGCTAAACATTTAGACATTCACTCTTTATTTTTCAGCGGGTGACTGTTTTGTATTATAAATTACAGTTTGTCTGAGTATTAACACACATATTTACATGAGTTAGGATAATAATATAAATCTTTCCCGTCAATCCCTAGATATATATATCTTTGTGCTAGGTCGATATGCTTTCTTTCAGGTCTATATATCTAGGGATAGTACCGAATCAAAAAGCTAAAAGTGTTTTATTATTTTATATCAATTTATAAGAAATGTCTTTAAATCCATGTTTAATATACTCAGTACTTTCTCATATAAAGCATTGTCATGTCAATTGTATTGTGACGTCACAGTAATGAATAGCAGTTGCAGTATCTGTTTTTAGATACATTGAGTTTTTAAAGACTAGTTTGACGTCATCACTATTTTTGCTTCACAGAAGAACGTTTCCAATTTTTCAGAATCTTAAAAATGAAACATCCCGTCCTTAACGCTTTTTATACTTGATCGTGTGATCTAGTCTGTGTCAATCAGATAGCTTGCAACAATAAAGAAAAATAATAAAATTCATGACTCTTGACTTTTGCATGTTTATCTCGATTTACTATTTTTTATCTGCACTCAACAAAATTCATTGATTGTTTGTTGCTTAAAGTCGCTCTCAAGAATTTTTCACTTATTTGGAGACGCCATCACTTGCCGGTCGAGGGCAAAAAATTCCTGCCTTTAATCGACACTGTCGGCCACTGAGCAGTGACGGATCTTTTTCGTGCTAGAAGAAGGATATGGCAATAACGAACAGTATTCAATCTCAATGTCCATTGAACAATATACAGAATAAGAGCAGAGCAAACACGGACCTCCGAAACATCAGAGGTGGGATCAGGTGCCATGGAGGAGTGAGCATCCCCTGCCGACCGGTCACACCCGCCGTGTGCTCGTTGTCATAATCAGGAAATAACGGAAAAAATCCGTCGTCAATTCAGTGTATAAGTAATGGACTAACAATTGGTATGAAAAACGTCAGTCAGCATTTCATTCAATGATAAATTGTATTTGCTGACAAGGTCATTGTATCGACCATAGAATTTACGAAATGATGACTTTAAACGAGACTGTTGATATTCTTGTTTCATCAACTTGCTTGTCAATAATTTACCTCGTTTAAGAAATTGTTCATACGTAGAGCATGCTCTTGCGTATCGAATCAACTGAGATATAAATACTCCGTATGCAGGTGATGAAGGTATATTGCTGCATAAGTAAGGGAAGTTGACGATAGAAAAGTTAAAGTCATCACGTTTATCATATAGCTTGGTTGTTAGATTACCATTAGTGTCTTTTTCAAGTAAAATATCCAAGTATGAAGCAGAAGTGTCGGACTCTGTGGTATCTTTTATCTCAAGCTCACCAGGATATATCGTGTCGACGTAGGAATGGAAATTATCATTATTAATTGACAATACGTCGTCGATATATCTAAATGTCGAGTTGAAGGCCACAGCAAGTGTTTTCTTCTTTTCACGCAAAAGATTTTGCATAAATTCTGCTTCATATGAATATAAAAATAAGTCTGCTAATAACGGAGCGCAATTTGTACCCATGGGAATTCCAATAGATTGTTGGAATACCTGGTCTCCAAAAACCACATAGATATTGTCAATCAGAAACTCAAGCATCTTCTTGATGTCAACTTCAGAGTACTTATGTGTGCAATCAGAATCTGTTTTAACAAAATAATTTTTCAAATGACCAATGACGAGGTAAGTAAATTTACGAGTTCCATTTTTTTGAAGAAGCAGCTGTCAATGATATCAAAAAGCCTGGATTTTAATTTGTCGTGGGGAATTGTCGTGGGGAACTAACTGCGACCCGGGACCTCGGTTTATACAGCCTCGCCCGAAAAAACCGGTCTCGTCGTCCCACATTGGGATTCCAACTCGCGACATTAGGATTGACTTCTTATTCTGCGACTCTAGAGCAGATGCTCTACCTCCTAAGCATACACCACTCGGGCAACACACACAGACAAGATGCTGAATGTTTTAAACACTAATAAAAGGAGATTGTAATACAGTTAATGAATTATCATTTAAAAAATAATAACTCTGATTGGAGTATCTTTTTTTCACAAACGATTTCATGAAAATGCTTTTTATATTTTCTAACATGAATATCCTTATCAAAATGGTTGAATTAATTTGCCATTGATAGATTGAAGCCATTTATTTTCTTAAAATAGTTTTTTATGTAAACATTATAATCCCTTTTTGTATGATGATTGGTAAAAAAATATGGAATACGTAATAAGGAGTTAAAGATATTTAAAATTAAAAAATCAAAATTTGTTAAAAAAAAGTTAGCATATAAACATATAAAATATGATATCTGTTGTTAAATCAATACAAATTTAAGTTTGAGAATAGAGAAAATGCCCTTTGTATCGTTTTAGATGAAGACAGCGGCCTTACTCCTTCTCCTTTGCCTTCTGTCCTTGGTAATTGTTGACCCTGTTGTTAGTCAGAGCGGGTGTGTGAGAAGATGTAGAAACAGAGACTGTTACAGGTACTGTAGGAACCGGGGGTACCTCACAGGATCCTGTAGACGATCAATCTTCTGTCCCAGGAGCCGACCGAGAAGATGTGGTTGTCATTTTAGAAGACGGTATGGTGGATAAAACAAGGATCAACATGCAAAATGTATACATTGACTTCCAAATGACAAAGAAAATATATGTTCATATTATCAAGCTTGTAGTCTCGATTTACAATGTGTTTTTTTTCTTCTTAACTCCCTCTGTAGATTATTGTCACTTGTATGCAGGCTCATCCATTTCAAAATAAAGGACTGCAAATTTATACATATTCACTGCATTCATGGCTCACATTTTCCGTACCAACACCAACTGTGAAACGGAATCTCAGTTCATATTAAGGAAAAGTTTGTATCCACGTCGAAAAAAGAATTCGTTAACCCGTAATGCAAGTATCAGTTCCTTATTCCTAACTAAAAAGCTAACTCCTTAGCCACCATGCAACGCAGGTACGAGTGATGTTCAGTCCGCGTTGACACTCGTAACTGAAGGATGTCTTAACCCTTTCGCTGCCAACGTAAATTTTTGAATTGCCAAAAAACGTAACGTCACACGTAAATGACGTTACAATAGTTGTGACGTTATTAAAATTTGCGGGTTAACGTTGTATCAATGACGTAAATCGCACCTGCGTTATGTATAATTTTAACAAATTTAAGATCTTGCTTCAGCGCATGATCTTAGACAAAGTATTTTTTTATTTAAAGAAAGAGACATTTCAAAATTGTGTTGTCTGAACATTATGTCATCTCCAACATGTACAGGGCTGCACGGTGGATTCCTTATTTTTTAAATTAAATTAAGCACTGATTGATAATTTGGTTAATTTACTGTGAAGCATAGGTAGTGTAAAATGGATGTACATAGCCATCAAAATTATTTCGGAATATGAATTGGTAAACTTTCCATTTTGCATACTGGTATGTATTTACAATGTACGGAAGATAAATACATTGATTAAAAATAAAAGTACGCTGAACGCATTCTGTATGAAATTATTATTTTTTATTTTTATAAGAAAAAAAAAATGATATACCCCAACAAACTCGTTTATTTATAAACCAGCTAGTCTGAAACTCTAAACTGACAAGAAGACCGTGTAATATAGAGGTTAACGCCTTTATCAAGAAATTAAAAAACAGCAACAAAATCGCGCGTTTTTTATTGCTATATCTTGTTGTTTAGAAAATTCAAATACTGTTAGGATATTTTTGTCTTCCTGACACGCCAAGCCTTTTTTATGCCATTAAATACATGAAATAAAAAATCAAATGCGTCAAAGACATTTCTCATTACCTATTTTTTGAAAATAATTATTTTCTAGTACATGAACGAACTTTGAAAACTGAGAGTCGGAAATAGGATAGTCCTCACTTTGTATGCCTCTATTCTTTTCCCAAATAATTTGTGAATGATTTACCTCAACCCTTATAAGTACTGTTACTTTATTTTCAATCTGTATAGAGTACATATTAAACGTAAATGAATATACATGTACCACAAGGACCAGTAACATGCTAAATTTGAATTCTTTTTTGTATATATATATAGTCATTACGTAAATTCAAATCTAGCATGTTACTGGCCCCTGTGACATGTACATTGCCTTTTGCTAGAATTGAAACATTATGCAACAATTACATAGTTAAAGGAAGTGGATGCATATTCTAGATTTAACGTGTGCAGTGACAGATGTTCTTTCTTGATAACTTGAAAAAAATGAATAACGGTAAAGTGTATTTTTTTTTTCATTTTTAAAACATTGAACTCCCTCTCGGGCCTCAAACAGCGGCCTGTCCTTGTATACAGTTTACAATATTTTTAGAAATCGGTGGCGAGTTCAGATTTTTTTTAGTGGGATACGAGTCAGAAGCACCCAGCTCAAACTTGAAAAACATATATTGTGTACCGGGTATAAACATGTATGTGAATGGAAGGGAAAGGGGGGGGCTTGGTTAAGTTTTTTTTTTCAAATGCACGACTCTACTTTTTAAGTGGCGTTTGTATTTCCTAAGGTTGTCGTAAATAGTTTTTAAAACTTAACATCTCAGGTTACCTGTTTGCAGTCCGTCAGCTTTGTATCCGATTCCATGCTTTTTATACAAGATTAAACAAAAATTAAAACTGCATTTTTTGACGGATGGTCTACTCAAGCATAGACCAACCACAAATTTAGTTGCAGAACTGTAGCTCTCCGAAAAAATATATATTAACAGACCGGAGAGCTACAGTGCCATCCATTGAAAAAATTGTATATTAATTGCGCACAAAAAAGTGCACTGTTTGATTTATTTCTCAGTGTTTCTAAAACTGTCATCTCAAAATATTACTAACCGTTTGTATTCTTTCACTATTTCCTCAACAAAACATTCCTTTTAATTGTTTTAATAGCCCTCCTATCCCTGAAATTGAGATTATCGAAAATTTAGCCCATTCATACTGCCATTTTGGTTTTCAAGATCATTCGGTCAAACACGCTTCGTACAAGTATCAACCACGAAAGTACTTGATAGAGGAGGAAGGACTTTTATTAATTAATTTTTTTTTTTTGGAATTGAGGTAAGAATTTGAAGAATTAATCTAGAACCGAGCGCACTTTTTTGTGCACAATAGATATAGTTTTTTTGCAATGGATGGCACCGTAGCTCTCCGGTCTATCAAGATATTTTGTAGAGAGTTACAGTTCTGCAGCTACCACAAATAATGAAAATCGCCCTCCATTAGATCACCAAAGTTAAAGATTCATATACTAGTATATCGCCTTAATTTTTGGTAATTAATCCTTCCTGTTGATTTATTATAAACTTATAATACTCGAACGAATCCCATTTATCTTTTAATATATTTTTCAGTTACACCAGTCCACTTGCGATCTTTTAATAGGAAAGAAAAAATATACAGTGTATTAATTTTTTAAACCCGGTTCTTTGCTACTCAACCCTATTCTGAGTGTCCGAATTTCGAGCATTAACAAAATTGTAATTAAATGTACCGATCTTATATTATGATTTAAAATAACTATTTTATTCTTAAACATACATAAACTCACTCTTGTAAAATTTAAAAGAGATTTCACAAAATTCCACATTTTTTCGTATATTTTGTATCTTAAAAAATATTCATGGTAACATAATTAAAAAGAATCGGTGGTTTAATAAAACTAGCTGCAATAATGAAGCCCTCCCCCCGAGGGGGGGTTGGGGAAGGACCCTCTCCCCAAAAATATCAGATAAAAAAAAATCGGAGAGGGCTACATAACTGCAGCTAAAATATTAAACTTGCTGCAATAATGAAGCCCTCCCCCCGAGGGGGGGTTGGGGAAGGACCCTCTCCAAAAAAATATCAGATAAAAAAAAATCGGAGAGGGCTACATAACTGCAGCTAAAATAAAACATGAACAGTTATTCAATAAATTGAGATTTAACACCCCCCCCTCTGAATTAAAGAAAAATGCCCCCCCCCCAAAAAAAAACAATGCTCAATCATTTTATGCAATACTTATTTAACTGATGAAACCAACACTTAAGAATTACTAAAATAAAACTCAATCAATAAGTTTAAAGCGTTATAATAATGTATTCAAAACAATTCAAAATTAATCGCATGATTTAGTAACTGTTTTCATTCTCTCTCACCCCGTGGGGATCCGGGTTAGAATAGGTCCTCAGTACCCCTTGCTTCTCGTAAAAGGCGACTGAATGGGGCGGTCCTTCGGATGAGATCGTATAAAGTGAGGCCCCGTGTCACAGCAGGTGTGGCACGATAAAGATCCTTCCCTGCTCAAAGGCCGTTATTGCCGAGCATAGGCCTAAATTTGCAGCCCTTCACCGGCAATGGTGACGTCTCCATATCAGTGAAAGATTCTGGAGAGGGAGGTTAAACAGTATATAATCAATCAATCAATCATTCTCTCTCTCTCTCTCTGAAATTGTATTTGTCTATATAATGTTTTCAAAGGTACAACTGCACGCATGTACATATTCCATAATGTAAATGGAACTCACACGAGTAAGTAAGGAAAAGATCGATATTTCAAAAAATCGCATATTTCGTAGCACGTACATGTACGTACATTTACTCTAACTGATGGGGGTTGGGGTGGGGATGGATCGAGTTTCATCCATTTGAAAAAAAAAAAGAAATAGTAATTTGCTATAATATAATACATGTTTTTAGTCTATATTTTTTAAACTCAAAGACGGCTGTCCCCTTGCCGTTTTTACTTTCTTCTTGAAGCCGAAAACAATAGTGAGAATTATCAAAATAATCAAAGTGTATTTTTGTACACATAAACTTGATATTGTGTAGTCATCATCAGAGTCATCATCATCAATTTTTTTCGAAAATAGATTGTCAGACAAAGAATTTCATTCATTTGCCGTACATGTATAAATCTCATTAGAGATTTCAATAAAATTGCGTCATTGTTTTCCATTACAATTCTGGAAGAATTAAAAATGGTCAGATCAATCTGACCATGATTACCCCTTTCACTGTTATCAATTGAATTCATGCGTCTTGTTAAAAAAAATCTATGAAATATTGAAAGTTATACCGATATGTAATAAATAACGTCAATACGAAACAAACAAAAAATAAATATTGATAAATAAATATTAATTAAAATTAAAGTTTCGGAATACAATTACAGCAAAATCAAACATTTGATCTTATTAGCTTTCGTTATCTTTTCAATATGTTTAAATATTATAATTAGGTGCTTTTAGTTGAGTAGCAGCATGTACTGCATTTAGGAAACTTACGAAAAATACATCGAACACAGGAAACAAAACAAAACAGGAAGTAAATTTTAATTTTTCCCATAGAAAATATGACATGTGCAATGTCTTCATACGCAACAATATATAATAATTAAAACTTGACAATATTAAATCACGGAATAAAACAATCAGTCATTCAATCTAAATGCCATAAATTACTGGTAATCTATAAACTCGGAACGTTTTCTCATGGTTTGGCTTAAACGTACTTGTTCATTATGACGTCATTTACGTAAAATGACGTTGATTCTAACCGCTGCTGTTAAATGGACGAGTAGTTCCTCAATATACTGAATTTATAATAGTATGAAAATAAACTTTTGAAATGCAATCGTGTTCATTGAGCATATTCAATAGTAATAATACCGATATTATAAGTAACAATTCGTTTATTTGAAAAATTCATGGCGTCAACGCTGGTATGAAATTCACTTTGTTCATCCATATATTTGCCTGAAATTCTACAAATAAGCCATAAAAACTTTAATGTTATGCAATGAAAAGATGCAAAACTTCAATAACTATTTACGGTGAATAAAAGTAAAAGAAACACAAAGTCACATTTCATTTCAATAAAATCGGCCCAAAATCGGCCCCGTGGCACTCTACGCAACTGTGTGATCGGCCCAAAATCGGCCCTGTGGCACAGAAGTGGTTAAATAACCATTTCTAGCAAACACAATCTATCAATGGTTTACATTTTTTTACCTACATATTACATTCATTGTACCTATATTTATGCTTTTTTTTTATTTTAAAGTTTATTCTGGATAAATACTTGACTGTAGGTTTTTCTTATCTAGATACAAATTTCACCAGTCAAGTGAAGATGCTTACAGTACTTCTTCTAGGTATATGTTCCTCTGATATTTTATTTACATGTGTTTTACCTGTTAAGATATTTATTTTCGTTTTTTTTATTCTTTAATATGATTCATCGCTATCTATTATCTCATTTTATTTTAAAAAAAAAAAGAGATATAAAAAAAAAATGAGGATACATTGAATGTATTGTGTACGTCATCCGCTAATGTGCATTTAGAAAAAAAACCTTCAAAAGCAAGAAAACAATATCCATCGAATTATATTTTTGATAGCATGACATATAAAGGATTTGAAGATAAGGAAAAGTATTAAATATCAAAGTCCATAAAAAAAAAGTACGAATTAGGAGCAGAGCAAATACTGACCTCAAAACATAAAAGGTGGGATGATAGTTAAATTTTTAGCTTTATCATATTTTAAAAAATACATTTAGTGTTAAAAAGGATTATAAATAATTTACTAGTACATTTAAGAAAAAACTGTGGTACATAAAGAACTTTATGCGGTATTAACCAATATTTGCCCCCCCCCCCCCCAAATCAAACTTTGATGGAAATATATTTAATTAAGTTCTTAAACAGGGGAATATATGCTAGCTTCGAAGCACTGAATATTTTCATAAGTAATGACGTCATATGTACGTAATGACGTCACAAACATGACGTAAATTTCAGTTTTTTATGAATTTTACAGAAAAATGTACATTTTTCGTCGATATTTTGAGTAAAAGTCACCGAGCGCATGCGTGTTCAGGATGAATATTTTGATATAATGTGTAGAATGATAATATCAATGAAATATGTCAATATTGTTCCTGAACACACATGCGCTCTATAAATTTCAAAGCTAAAATTGTTGAAATTTTGTCCATTTTGTCTTCTTTCTGAAAAAGGATATAAAATCGGACTAGTTTGTGACGTCATAAAATCAAAAATTGTGAATGTACTACTTTGAAACTATAATATTTTCTGTTAATTTATATTTCTCATACAATTTATTGAAATCAGCACATTTCAGGAAGTTTTCAAAATTTGACTTCTGTGGGGGCAAATATATGCAACATACCGCAGATAGTTCTTTTATTTCAAATGAAATTTTAATATTAAACTTAATGTGCTAAATGGTAAAACTAAAATGGAAATATTACTGATTCAGTTTAAATTAACGAGGCCCGATCTAGTTGATCTGCGCATACGTTTAAACGCAGCGTCCACTCAGACACGTCACAATTGAATACAATAACGTCAAAATTAAAATGACGTCAAATTGCGCTAAATTATTCGCGGATCTTGCTCTATAGACTGCTTGTTGAAAGCTGGCTCATTACTTACATGTTTTTAGAATTTTTTTTAAATTAATAAACAACTTTGAAACATAATTTATTTTGAGGTATCAATTTCTTGGAACATATTCATTAATTTTATCTTGTTCAATTTCAATTTGTGAGTTAGAAAAAAATCCCACTGCAACCAAAATTAAACGATTTTAGTCTTTCTCCTCGAACATTGAAGTGTTTATACTCACCATTTTTTATTGAGCATAAAGAGAAAATTATGTCATAATGTTAGAATGATTTAATTTTTAGAAACTTATACAGTTTTACAATCGTTTGTTGATGTTATGTAAAGTTAACTTATTGCAGCTTATAAAATACTAGCATATAGTTGGATAAAATAAGTCCTATTTTTGTGTTTTGATATGCCCCCTTTTCACTGCAATAAAGGCTACCTCAGATTTTCTTTTCATTTTTTAAAAGAGGGATGTGAATTGCATGATATATGTGAAAATCAAATCATTTCATCATTTATATTTTTTTAAATTTGTCAATTCCTTAGTTTATTGGGGAGTTTTAGTATGTAATTGTGTATAAAAACACGAAAAATGGTCCATATCTTGAAAGTGTCCCCATCTGACTACAAAAAAGGCAAGGTAACAAAATTTTATTCTAACATACAAATTTATTTCCAAGAATCAAAATTTTTTATCATTCCGTTATCTTAATATCCAACTAGATTGTTTCAGATTGGGCCTCGTTAAATTTAAAATATTTATAATTATTTCTAATCATGGTTGCTTATATTTTCCTTTGTTATTCAGATAATAATTTACAAGCAATCTTTTTCAGCATGTTTCATGGTGACAAAGCCTTAAGATTAAAATAATCTTTGTTTTAATATTTGATTTTATATTATGATAAGATAAAAAAATTTAGCCGGGCTTTGTTGAAAACAAAGTCCTGGCTCTAGGCACCTTGACCGACTGTCAAACTATGAATAGCACAGTATTCAAAAAAACCAAACAGAGTCAAAGCAGACGCTTCCGATTAACAAATTAGTCCCATTGCGAGACGATATTCAAATATTTTTATCATCCAAACCGTTGGAAAAGTTAATGATCGATATTTTTGTTTGATAAAAAAAAAATGCAAAAGATATTATATATTTGCTTTATTGGGATAATCGTGATATAACAATTTGTACACACATGCTGCTGAATGCAGATTGTAAACTCTTTTCAATAAGGCGGGCTTTTCAAAAACTGAAATTGTTGAAAAGTCCCATGTTTCATATCGTTTAAGTCGATGTTATGGTAGTGGTTATAAACTGTTTTGACTTTAGGCGAATTAATAGTAAAGTACTGGAATTTTACGAATTAACGTCCCGTGAAGTCGCTTTACAATGTACGAGTACATGTGGCAGTGTTTCTACATATAGTTGGCGATAAAGTACTGTTTGTTTGAAACTTAAAGAATTTCTACAGAATAAACATGTGCATTATTTTAACTATTCCAAGACAGAACATTGGATTATGAGAAAAAAAAAATATTGAATAGGAAATATGCGAGAATTTTTTGAAATATTTTATATTCTAAAATTTTAAATCATATCTTGGGGTTTGGACTGTTACCGGTAATTTCAATCACTGATATATGGAATATTGTTTAAAATTTTAATCATACAAACTCTACATGTTAAAAATCAATCGCCAAAAGGGAAAAAAAATTAAATATGCATTGATTTCGGATCAGACAATATACATGAGCTATTAAAGCCCGGCTTTCAGTTCTTTCAATACTAGGAGTATTTTCAACCATTCAAAAATAAATCAATATAGATTATTGAGAAAAAAAATTAATTACGACTTCTCCCTTCTAATTTAAAATTATCTCAAAATCTCCAATACAGGTAAAGTTTGACACTAGGGTATAGTTAAATACCCTAGTGCGTTAAAACACTTCCTGTGTACAGGGATGAGGAGACAAACGATCACAGGTAAACTGCTTGCCCACAGGGCATTCACACCTGTATAAAATAAGCCCCTCCCTCCGCTGGAATTTCCCACCCGGTAAAAAATCTCTGCCTTTAACTGTTTATTTAAAAATACCGTTACAGTAGCTTTCATAACTAATTGACTTTGGAGAAGAATAAGTCATAGAAAAAAAAAAACGTTCATAATATCTCAAACATACCAGAAATAGTCCCCTACTCTCTGTAAAATTTATTCCCTATAGCTAATTATCCCCTACACTGTTATTTAACTTTAGTCAAGGGAATTAAATAAATGATGAAGCATGTAATTAGATATATCCATCATTTACATTCACGAACTTCAACTGTTATGATAAACTAGAGCTTAAGAGAAAATAACATTAGTCCTGAAACAAATCAATGGAAAACTGTTGTCAGCCTACCTACAAGGGCAATCACAATACAAGTTTAATATATGAATTCGTTTTATTTTGCTTTGCCTTATTTTACCCTCTTTTTATGTTGTTTTTATTATTATTTTTTCGTTTAATTCATTAAATGAATTGTAGTTCATAATATTTTAATTATTTATTGTTTGCAAAAATTAAGAAGTCAAAGTGAAATACGGGTATTTAAACTCACATCACGTATTAAATTATTTTGAATTTAAATCAAGTTAAAATTTTTATTCGATCTTTCACATTCATGATTCTTAAAACATCAGAGAATATGTTTTTTTATATATACTTTTGGATGAATAAAACTCCATTCCCCCCCCCCCCCAGATCATGCAAAAATTGTGATGTGAAAAATAGCTTTTGTATTAAAATTCGGTATTTTACACCCATTTTGTACTTTCGATTAGGAAAGTCTGGTTTTATTCTGAGATTCAATAAATTTAAAAAAATGAACCATGATATACATGTATATCTGGAGATAACAAACAGTATTTGAGCTGAAAAGTCCATTAAACATAATGAAATAGGAGCAAAACAAACACAGACCTAAAAGATATCAGAATTGAGATCATGTGCCATAGATGCGTGAGCATCCCCTGCTGACCGGTCATAACCGCCGTTTGCTCCATGTCATCATGACTGGGAATAAGCGGTAAAATCCGTCGTCAATTAAGTGTATAAATCATGGGCTAATAATTAGTAAGAAAAATTTCACTTAGCATTTGACTCAATGATAAATTGTATTTACTGACAAGGTCATTGTATCGACCATAGAACTAACAAAATGATGACTTTAAACGAAACTGCTAATATTCTTGTTTCATCAACTTGTTGTCAGTTATTTACTTGGTATTAGAAATTGTCCATACATATATGTAGAGCTTGCTCTCGTGTATCTAATCAACTGAGATAAGTAAACTCTGTTTGCAGGTGATGATGGAATAATGCTGCATATGTAAAGGAATCTGCGGATTGAAAAGTTAAAGTCATCATGTTTATCATAAAGCTTTGTTGTTAGATGACCATTTACATCCAAATATAAAACAGATATGTCAGACTCTGTAATGTATTTTATCTCAAACTGTCCGGGATATATCGTATTGACATAAAAAAGAAATAATTATTGTAAATTGACGATACGCTAAATATATCTAAATGTCGAGTGGGAGGCTAAGGCAAGGGTTTTCTTTTTTTCACATATATGAGTTTGGACTAAGTCTGCTTATAACATAATGCAATTTGTACCCATTGGAATTTCAGTAGAATTTTTTGAAGACCTTGCTTCAAAAAACAAATAAATATTGTCAGTCAGAAACTCAAGCATTTTTGTATGTCAACTTCAGAGTACTTGTATATATACAATCAGAATTATTTTTAATAAACTAATTGTGCAAACGACCAATGACAAGGTAAGCAAATTAACATGTTTTTGTATTTATTGAAAACGCCGCTGTTAATGATATGAAAAAGACTGAAGATTAATTTTTTCGAGAAATGCTACTGTATAAAAGTGAAAGTCTGGAGATTTTAAAAAGTTGATTTTGGTAAGTTCTTATGATATCAAACTTTCCGAAAGTTTCATGGAATTTTAAAACACCCATGTCTGATTTACACCATTTTTAGACCCAGATTACCCGGTATATCGTTGAACAGTACTTCTGAAGTTTCTCCTTCACTACTGTGAATATTTTACTGAGGAGTAAAGAAAGAGCCTGAAAGCTTGATTTTTCATTTACTGAAACTCGCTATGTATCTTTATTTGTTAGGATTTTATGCAGTTTAGGAATCCAATAATTATATGATATTTCAAATTTATTTTGATTGTTTGGGATATATTAAAGATATGCAAAACTTTTCTTCCTTAGAAAGGGAACTATGAATATAAACTAGGTTATCACTTGTAGAACTACATGTAAACATTAGTTCCTTTCAAATACAATTCATATTGCTTTACAATCAAAGAAATTGTTGCTACCTCCTTTTTCAGCAGGGACCAGTACACGTAGATCATGTACTCCATGTAATCTGTTTTTTCACCTCTGGATTATTGAATCAGAAGTGATAAAATCCATTTAATGCCGTAGTAAATTAAACAAAAAAAAACTCAGGTCTTCCTTATATTTGGTAAGAATGTGTATACATGTACTATGGCAAGTGAAACGTTGCAATATTCGATCTTTTCCGTTTGTGTTGTTCGATCTTTTCCATTTGTGTTGTATAATTTTTATTTGTATTATATATTTTTCTATTTGTATTGTATAATTTTTTATTATCGAATTTTGCAGCGTTTGACTTGCTATAGTATACCCCTGCCTCAGACAGGGATAATGAATTAAAATTATTTTACTGAACTAAAACAAAAAAAAAAGAACATCTCATTTCCCCCTGTGCGCTTTCTAACACAATCACAAATAGATCGGCCGCTGCTGTGGCCGATGATAAAAAGAAATCAGTCATAGAAAAATCTAACGTTATAACCAATTAGCCGATGATAAAAAGAAATCAGTCATAGAAAAATCTAACGTTAACCAATTAGCTACAACGAAGTTTTTGATACATGTACGTCATGATATCAAAAGACTATTTCTGTTTAATTTATAAAAAAAAAAATTGTATGCTTTTTAAGTTTCTCTTTAATATGTATTGGTTGAAAAAATTCTCCCCATAGCTCGTAAAACAGTGGAAAGGGAGAAAAAAATCTGTACTGAAGCAGTATTTCTCTGGTGGAAAATCAAGTCGGGATTGTTTGTTAGATGCTAACGGGAAATTCTAGTATGCCAGGTTTCTGAAATTGGGGGTGTCTTTTAACTCAAGCTCTTTTTTCTGGGGTGAAAAATGTGGGATAGATATGTACAATACCGGTATTCTTTAATATTTTTAATTTTTTGAC
>PRKT01000311.1:74101-110505 GCA_003671525.1 Saccostrea glomerata
TGAGGCCAGTGTCTGAGTAGACATGTTCTATCTTTTCTACAAGGAGGAAGTGGAAATGATATGGAAAAAGAGAAGAAGAAAAAGAAAAAGAAGAAGAAGAACAAAAAGAAGAAGAAGAAAAACAAGAAGAAGAAGAAGAAGGAACGGCAGAGGGAGCGAGAACGCAAGCAGCAACAGCGGGAAAAGAAACGCAAGGAGGAGCTAGATCGCATGAACACAGAGGGGAAAATAGAAGATAATAGAGATACAGGCAGCTTCCCCGATGTCAACATGAACAAAGATTTCAACATGAACAAGGATTTCAACTTAAACAATTTCAACAACCCTGACATCTTTAACAACCAAGGTCAGGCTCATTTGTTTGCTCTGGGATCTTATTATTATACATGTTGACCTAAATAATATGTTTTATTTTGTCATCATTGGGGTGAGTGCACTTTTATACCATCAAAAACCTTTATATTGCTTAATATACTTATAACCTTGTTCCTCCTCTTCATACAACACTGTATTGAGACCTCAAAGGAATGTGGTAATAACTTACATTTCTGTAACAGAGTCTTATAGGCCTTGTTTGCAATTTTGAAATTTAGGGATTTTAGAGTACATGAGGTTATTTTTTTTTTGGTTTCATTTTAAGGTTTTTCAAGAATTAAATATTACAATACACAATAACTGGGGCCTATTATCCCTATAAGTCAATTGAGTTCTCTTTACTGTGCTTGATATTAAAGAGGCTGGGTGGTTGTGGCCATTTTTAGACTATTTTGATCTCCATTAGAAGAAGAGCTCCATATAAAGATATAATAAAATGATTCAATTTTAAAACTAAAATTTATGAAATTTTTCTTTGCTAAATGATAGTTGACAGCTCAAGATATCATATCTAAAAAAATAAGTGATATCTGGTGGTTAATAAAAAAATAATAATCTGTAAAAATTGACCCACTAGCCTCCTTAAAGGTCATTTAATAGTCAATGAGTGGCCATTTAAATTTAGCAGTGTATGAAATCAATGTTTACACAACATTCTGCAAAAATGATGAAATAACTTGTACATTAACTACAGTATTTCACATCTTGTTTCTTGTTTGAAATAAATAATATACTGTAAGTAAAATAAACTTTAAGATTTATTTATTGGTAAACTCTCTTCCATGACAAGTACGAGGGTTGTCCCAAAAAGTCGTAGACAGGGAACATAGTTTATTTTCTCCTTGCTAAATCAAATTTCTTTTCTTGTCATAGCAAAGAGTAACATTTTATGATCATGTATTTTAAGTTTCATGACGATACCACATTTAATAAGAAAACTATTAAAAAATAAAGAAACCATGTAAGTGTACATCGGCGCACCAAAGCAAGCGTAGTACACCTCTCTCATAACGTCATGGTCCCTTTTTCTGCTTCACACGAGGCTATTAACATCCAAATGAATATTTCTATAGTGAAAAACCACTCTTGACTAAGGGAATATTTTAAATTCACTACTGTCCGTTTTCATAAGCAGATTCAAGTTTTAGTCAAAATTAAATTAGTTGAAAGATCACCTTACATTTTAGGCAGCAGAGAATACACCTTGTTTGACGACGCTCATGGCCCAGAACGTTCCCAAATGTCTGCATTAAACAATCAGTACTCTACTTTACATGCAATAACTATTTTTTTCGATATAGAGGAAAAACCTTTGAATCTCATACTATAAAAAACCCCATCTTTTCTATTAAAATATGGTGTGTAATGTCCTTTCTGTACTCTTTTCCTCGTCTCTGATGAATATAAAACATACCAAAACAATTTATTACATTTCCGTGCGCCGGGTACGCGTTCGACGACGTCATTTTCATCAATCTCAAGTCGAACAACACTTTGAAAATCATGCCACCAGTCGTCTGTTTCTGATGCTATTTATATGAAAATTTGACATATTATTAAGATTTTGATTCTGGTTTCAGTGATTTAAATTCTAGTTCAATCTTTCACATAGTATCAAAGAAATAAAAACAAATGTAATAGTTATATGCGTAAATTATTCCGAATTTTGGTCGTGCGCCGACAGCCCATATCGGCCTTCATATAAATCGTCCCAATACAATTAATATGAAAGATATATATTTAAGAATTCACAGTTTTGAAGAACATTGAATGTATTATGTCTATGCAAAATTTGGTTAGTATTGGTTGTGTGTTAAAAAAGTTATTAACATTGTCTACGACTTTTTGGGACAACCCTCGTATTTTATGTAATAATTAAATGTTAGTACAATATTAATTCTAATAATAGGGATTTGTGAATATACATGATTGTATGCAAGCAAGCTTCTAGCTGGCCCAAGTGCAAAGAAATTCAGTTAGCTTTAAAAATTACTGTATAACAGTACATTTTCTATTCCATTAAATATAGTTGTTATATATTCGAAATTTATTGTTTTTACCAGAACCTGCAGATTTTGTGGTGATGATTTGTGTGTGGTTTATTAGACAAAATGAAACAGTTTTACTTTTAAAAAGCATTGTGATGATCAGCAAGGGTGCCTCTTTTTAAAATTTTTGGTCTGAGGTTCTGATGTTAGGACTGGGCTCTACTGATTATTTAGTAAAATACATTATACTTCATTAAAATTCTCCTCTCTACAGGGTATTAGGCTAATGATGCATTGTTTAATGATGAAATAGGGTACCTCTTTTGCAATTTTAACCCAAATGAAAAAGAAATCTAACAAAATACTTTCAAAATATCTTCAAAACACTACCAAATCATACTTTTATATTTTCTTAGTATGTTTTGAAAGTGTTGCATTTAACGAAACATCAATGCTATACTTTACAGGATGGGGTGGCATGGTATTTTGTTAATGTTTCATTACAATGTTAGTGTTTTATTAATGTTTCATAACACTCTGCAGAATGAAATTGCATTTTGAAAGTGTTTCATTATACTTGTCTGCATCAAATGAATATTTTGTTAGCATTTCATTTGATTAACAGACATGTTTAGGGTTGACTTATCTAAGAGCAGTAAAATCTTCCAAGAACAACTTATCTATTTATATCCTGTGTTACTAGTTTTGCGCCAATTTTCAAACCACCAGCACTAGGTCAGAGAGAAACATAGAGATTGGTGAAGGGACATGTAAAGTGTTAGTATATATATTGATCCCTGATTGGAAAAAGCAAAATCAGGATGAATCTGGATATAACAGAGGTATTTATTTATTGCATGACATAAAGTTCTTTTATACTGGACTACAGTTATAAACCTTCAATCTGTGAATGTGGATGTGTATATGGCCTGTTTTTATTGGGTTTTTGTTCATTTTAAGATTGACCTTTAATCCATATACTACCCAGCTTAGATCAGTTTTAAGCACTGGGTTAAATGAATTATAATTATACTTGAAAATTCTGTGAAAATGTATGTGAATGGAGAAATGGTCAATGGATTGAGAATTATATCTCTTACACCAAAGGATTTCACTGCAGAGAATGATCGATATAAGAGAGTGCATGATCATGAATCGAACTTGGGTGTTTTTAAATGTTGGAATGGTGTGCTATTGTCTATTGAACAATAATGTCAAACCTGGAATTCAAAATACTGTGAAACAAGATGTTTAAAATGTTTCAATATGAGACTGTGTTTAGATGTTTTCAAAGACTTGTGAATTTGCTAATTATAATTCTAAAAATTCAAATTTAGTGGTTTATTGATGATTTGTTACTTATGCTTTGTTAGTATTTTGGTTAGAGTGTTTTGTTAGCCTCATTTGCATGTGATTTTCTATACTAATCATGCTAATGGAATACTATCAAAACACAGTGTTTTGTTAGTAGTTTGTTAGAGTGTTTCGTAAATATTTTGTTAAAGCGTTTTGTTAGTAGTTTGTTAGAGTGTTTTCAAAGTAACTTGTTATAGTGTTTTGTTAGCTCATTTGCATGTGATTTGCTATACTATCAAAACACTTTCAAAACATATGTTTTGTAAGTAGTTTGTTATAGTATTTTGTTTCCCCCTTTTTTTCATTTGGGAAAATATGTTGCTCCAAGGTCAGGGGTTTACTAGGTCAGGGACTCTTTTGGTTACATATTTAAAGCAGAATGCATTTTTTAAATCTTTTTGCTCTTGGGTATGAAAGTCCTGCATTTTCTCAAAGTTATATGCAAAGATAATTTTTTTGAAAATTAGATCAAATTTCAAGGTCACAGAGTTAAAAAAATCATCTTGTTGATATTTGGAAAAGTCTTATCACAGGTAATAAACACACATTATCAATTAGCCCCTTCATGGTAACTCAGTACTGCTCTTCTGCAAGGCAAATTAATTAAGGTTTGGCGGAGATTTTATTGATAGATAATTTATTGACGTATTTTAAAAAATCACTTTTACATTTTATTTCAGCAAAGTGTATCATTTTGCCCTGCAAAAGAGCAGTACCACAGTTATTGTGAAAGGGTCTATATGAAAGCCCTTACTTTTCTCATTTAAAAGTTAAGACAAATTCATTATATTGACATTTTTGAAGAGTAGGTCAAACATCAAGGTCAGGAGTAAAAAAAATTCTAGCATTTTTGGAAAGGTCTCCTCAAGGTTATGAATGTACATGTAAAATATGTAACCCTTATCTTATCTCATGTCAGACCAAGGTTAAAGTTTTTGTGACAGTCTGACAGACCAACAGACAGTCTGAAAAACAAATGCGATCTAATGATCCCCTTGCTTTTGCAGAAGTAGGGGCAATATAATGTACAGCACTCTATGTAAAACCTATGGACATGCAGTACGTGTCTTTATTGTTTATCAAAATGTTTGAGTCTGTACAAAAATCTAGGGTATGTTGCATTGCTAAACTTAAACATATTTTTAGGCGTAATAATTAATAAGTTCATTCCTAAGTATTATTTAATGGCCGACATGAACCAAACTTGTATAGATTTTTCTCAACTCCATTTACTGACTTGTTTAAGGTTCTGCATGGATCTGAACTAAATTTTCCTACAAGGGTGACTATGAGGTTCTCGTTTTTAGAGCAAGTCCTTCCAAAGTAACTGCATCAGCCATGCATTCATGTACTTTCAGCTTTTACAAAATTTGCAATATTGATGAATTGCTAATTGCAAATCTCTAGCTAGCTGGTCTGAAAAATTGGGATGGATGGCCAGAGAGCTACAGTGCCACCCATAGGGAAAAAACACTGTATAGCGAGTTATTTTAGTGGGGTGCTAATTTTGGCTTATTTTGGCGTTTTGATGATAGTCAGCTAAAATTTTAATCGCTAAAATAGTCTGTACTCTTCTTAGTGTCCAATTGCAAAAGAGCTGAAAACCAGCGCCCGCTGAAATAAATTACCCTTGAGCAGGCAAAACGCGAAATTTTACACCCGCCAAGGAAACACGCTACACGGTATTTAATAAATGCACCCAAAAAGTTGTGATCGATTTCAGATAAATTCCTCCAAATTCTTGTCTCAACAAAAGCTTGATTATATAAATATTCCTTTTACACCTACTACTACTTTCAAACAAGCAAATTCAAAGAATTGTGGTCCCCCGCTTTCAGTGTCTTTGTCGGTGAGATGTTATTTTGTATGACAAATTGTGTGTAATATGAACATTCTATCATATGTCATTTATTTAGAAAGTTACATTGAAGTTGATTTTTTTAAGGATGAAAACCCTAATCCTGACCGTTAAAAAGTTATGGCCAAAGTAAAAAGTTTTTTTAAAAATAAGTCAACTCCAAGGTCAAGATCAAAGGGTCAAAGTTGTTGATATCCAAAGTAAGATTTTCTCACAAGGATTACATATGTGAAGTATGAAAGCCCTAGTCCTAACTGTTAAAAAGTTATGGTCAATGTTAAAAATTTTTCATAAGTACGTAAATCTTTAAGATCAAGGTCAAAGTTGTTGATATCCAATGAAAGGACTCGCCAAAAAGAATACATATATGGAATATAAAAGTCATAGTATCTACCGTTTAAAAAATGTGACCAAAGTTAAAGTTTTTTTTTAAAAGTAGTTAAAACTCCAATAACAAGGTCAAAGGGTAAAAGTTGTTGGTATCCAACAATGAAAGGTCTTCTCAAAAGGATTACATATGTGAAGTACGAAAGCCCTAACCCTCACCGTTCAAAAGTTATGGTCAAGGTTAAAGTTTTTTCATAAGTACGTAAATCTTTAAGTTCAAGGTCAAAAGGTCAAAGTTGTTGATATCCAATGAAAGGACTTGCAACAAAGAATACATATATAAAATATAAAAGTCATAGTATCTACTGTTCAAAAGTTGTGACCAAAGTCAAAGTTTTTTAAAAAGTAGTTAAAACTCCAATGTCAAGGTCAAAGGTAAATGTTGTTGGTATCCAATGAAAGGTCTTCTCAAAAGGATTTCATATGTGAAGTATGAAAGCCCTAGGCCTCACCGTTCAAAAGTTATGGTCAAGGTTAAAGTTTTTTCATAAGTACGTAAATCTCCAAGGTTAAGGTCAAAAGGTCAAGGTTGTTGGTATCCATTAAAATGTCTTGCCACAAGGAATACATATGTGAAATATAAAAGTCCTAGTATCTACTGTTAAAAAGTTGTGACCAAGGAAAAAGTTTTTTAAAAGTAGTTAAAACTCCAATGTCAAGGTCAAAGGGTCAAAGTTCTTGATATCCAATGAAAGGTCTTCTCACAAGGATTACATATGTGAAGTATGAAAGCCCTAGGCCTCACCGTTCAAAAGTTATGGTCAAGGTTAAAGTTTTTTCATAAGTACGTAAATCTCCAAGGTCAAGGTTGTTGGTATCCAATAAAATGTCTTGCCACAAGAAATACATATGTGAAATATAAGAGTCCTTGTATCTACTGTTAAAAAGTTGTGACCAAGGTAAAAGTTTTTTAAAAGTAGTTAAAACTCCAATGTTAAGGTCAAAGGATAAATGTTGTTGGTATCCAATGAAAGGTCTTCTCAAAAGGATTACATATGTGAAGTATGAAAGCCCTAGCCCTCACCGTTCAAAAGTTATGGTCAAGGTTAAAGTTTTTTCATAAGTACGTAAATCTCCAAGGTCATGGTCAAAAGGTCAAGGTTGTTGGTATCCAATGAAATGTCTTGCCACAAGGAAAACATATGTGAAATATAAAAGTCCTAATATCTACTGTTAAAAAGTTGTGACCAAGGTAAAAGTTTTTTAAAAGTAGTTAAAACTCCAGGGTCAAGGTCAAAGGGTTAAAGTTCTTGGTATCCAATGAAAGGTCTTCTCACAAGGATTACATATGTGAAGTATGAAAGCCCTAGGCCTCACCGTTAAAAAGTTCTGGTCAAGGTTAAAGTTTTTTCATAAGTACGTAAATCTCCAAAGTCAAGGTCAAAAGGTCAAGGTTGTTTTTATTTAATGAAAGGTCTTGCCACAAACAATTTATATGTGAAATATGAAAGTCCTAGTACCTACTATTCAAAAGTTATGGCCAAAGTAAAAGTTTGGAATTTTTGTGTAAAAGTGGGTCAAACTCCAAGGTCAAGGTCGAAAGGTAAAATTTGGTGGTACCCAAAGAAAGGTCTTGTCACAAGGAATACACATGTGAAATATGAAAGTCATAGCTCCACTAAATCAAAAGTTATGGGCAAGGTTAAAGTTTTTGTGACGGACAGACTGACAGACGGACAGACTGACGGACAGACGAATGAGATTTAATGTCTCCTCGCTTTCGCGAAAGCGGGGGACAAAAATAGCAGTGTACATTTATAGGTGAAATTTCCTGTGGTTTCCTGTGGTTTCATTTTCAGGCTTGGGAGGGCTATGTTCAGTACTTAAACAGACTGTTTTATTGAGAAATGGCAGTACATGTAAAAGGATATGTTAGAATAAAATACACACCGTGACATGGTTTTCTAATATTTTGATAAGACAGTATCAGAATCAGAGAGAAATATTTTAATTGAGAAAATGTGCACTTTTTGTGTGCAATAAGTACAGTGATGATGCTTTTCAAGGGGCGGGGGGTATAAAAATATAGGAAAAACCTTTAAATATCTTCTCAAGAACCATTGGGCCAGAATAACTAAAACTAATGTGACTCAGAGCACCCTGGGGTAGTGTAGGTTTTAGATTGTAAAAAATTATCATGACCCTGGGGGGTAGGAGGGGCCACAATAGGAAATCCAAGTTTTACATTGAAATATAATGGAAAAATCATTAAAGAACCACTGAGACAGAAAAAGCTGAAACTTTTGTGGAAGCATCCTGGGGTAGTGTAGATTCAAAATTGTTAAAATCTTGACCCTTAGGGTAGGGCAGGGTCACAATAGATATCTGGTAAAGAACAGCATGGCCAAAGGTACTTAAGTGAGCAATATGACCCATAGGCCTCTTAATCTCTACTTCAGGTTATAAAGTTAAGAATCAAGTTTAATAAACTATTTAGAAAACATGAAATGATTACAGACTGACTAATACTGTTAATATTTACTCTTTTTTAGAATTTGGTTCTAATGGCAGATCACTCAAACAGTAAAAAATTACCATGGAATCAGAGCTCATTGGTGTGCAATGTAGAGCGGTTCCTAAATGTTCTTGAAAGACCAAGAAAGGCCAATATGAGAGGTAATAATATGGGGTATTTATATATATTAAAATGTTAATAGTTTCATGGTAAAAGTGATTAAGCCTAAATAGGTGACTGAGAGATATGTAAGAGATCATATTTTGTTCATCCTAATCATACTATTTCATTTAATTGATTTTGGGCAACAAAGCTTCATTTATCAGTTTATGGATCCTTCATCCTTGTACTGAGGTGACCGTTAAGGCCCTTGGGTCTCTTGTTTGATTAAATTAATAGATGTGATTGACAATTTTTAGCTCACCGACCTGAGCTGAAATTAAGCTCAACGGTGATCAGAAAAGTGATCTTGATCAAGTGAGTTTTTCTGATCACCCGTTGCCTGTACTGGTATACAGCTCTCTGTCTACCGTATATACTCACCTATAAGTAGGTTGTATTTAATAAGCTAGTATATCAGATGCACTGGCGTAACATAAAACCATACTTTTAATATCTCGCCTATAAGTCGGACAAAGAGTTTTAGACCAGAGATTTACTCCCAAAAAAACGACTTATAGGCGAGTATATACGGTATCTAGATGTCCACATGTCCCTAAACTTTTCACATTTTCAACTTCTTCTCAAGAACCGGTCCCTACAAATTTAAACCAAAGTTGGTACAAAGCATCCGTGGATGAAGGGGAGTTTAAATATTGCATGGTGTTGACATAGATACAAACTGAATCGCTTGACCATATCTTGTTAAGTTTCATTTGGCTAATAAGGCAGCTTGCGAAAAGTCAGTAACTCATGCTGACCTACTTTTAGCATATTGTATTGGTGGCTATCAGGCTGGTGTCTGAAGGGGGTGTACCATGTCTATAGTAGTGTTGTCACGATGATTGATTTATAATCGATTCTGAGTTTCAACCGATTTGACAACACTACCATGTAGACCTATAAGGAGGGATGAAGTTGGTGGTTATAGACAGTTGGGCTTGATTGCATATATGACTGGATGGTTAGGTGGAGCTTCTGACTAATAAGATTGGAAGAAAATGCTTCCAGTTCTGGACTGGTCCCTGATCACTTTTCATCCGTGTTGTTTACGAGCATGTGATGAAAATAATTAACCATTTACTTGTAAAATAATGAATAATAATGATCTATGTTGTTTACTAAAATACTTTGCTTCTTATTGATCACACTTTTAAATTGATTTTTTTTTTCCATTTCAGATTTTCTAGAAGTAAACTATTAGATAGGAGTCTGTGAATTGGATCAATGCAGAACCGATGGCTGCTCTTAGTCTAACAAGTTTTAATTGTTTACTTCATTAATGGAAAAAAAATGTGTGCCCTAAAAAGACTATTGTGAAGGATTAAAAGGAAGATAAAGTGCAATCGTGTAAAACCTATTTTTCTTAGAAAGCTGTGAGGTGAAAAAAGACATTGTGGTCAGAGGACAAAAACTTAGTTTTCTTGGACTTGGAGCATTGTTGAAAAGACAATTGTAAGCTGTGCCAGTGGAGGATAAAACATTTTTCTTTAAAAGCTGTGTGCTGATAAAAACTGATAGATAATATCTATTTTCAAATTTTCTAGGAGAGCTGTGTGCAGACATTGTGAAGAATAAACACTTCAACTAATAAATGTAAAATTTCTAGTATTAATGACAACAATTTAGCACAAAATAAATATGTATTCCATACATCTCTTATGAACTTGGAAATCTATCAAGTTGTTTGTATCATCTGTCTTTAAAGACAAAGAAAAAACTTCGTGGTCAAAAATTGAAAGAAAAAAAATACACTGAGTATATGAAAATTTGGTATTTCATAAAATATATATTTTAAATATAGACTTTCATAAAATAGTCCAATTGAGTTGAGCATAAACAGATGGATTTTAATTTAACAGGTTAATATTGACTAATGAAATGTTTAATTTGGTTTTGTATTACTTCATATCCAAAAATACTGTTGGAAAAATTAATAAAATCTTTCCTACCTACCTATCCTATTTTTATTTTCAGGCTGGTTGCAGGAAACGAGTTTTTTTTTTCCCAAGTATTTTTAATTTTTTATGCGTGCGGATCCAAAGCTCCGGGGCAAATATTGTTGTTGTCCTGTCGGTTTGTCTGTTGTCAAATTTAACCTTCCCTATAACTTTTGAACTATGAAAGATAATGACTTATGTTTGGTGTGCATATTCCACTAATGTCCGTGTGACCCTTGATTGTGACCTATATGCTAAAAATAGCTTTTTCGAACTTTTGCCATAACTTTTGAAGCATGAGAGATAGAGACTTAATAGATTCTATGCATACTTTACTAATTAAGCTCTTTCAAAAGATTTCAAGGTCAATGACCTTGTGACCTAAATTCTGACCTTTATGCTGAAAAATAGCTTTTTTCAATCTTTCTCAGTAACATTTGAACCAAAGGTAAAAAAAACTTCATATTTGGTATGTAATTAAGTTCTTTCAAATGACACTAAGGTCAATGACTTGTGACCTTGACCTATATGCTAAAAATGGTGTTTTAAAACTTTGTTGCTGCCAGCGCATAGTGTTTCACAAACACATCTTGTTACTTCTTATATTACTTTATAAAATACATTAAAACATGTAAGAATAGATCTATTTTCATAATTGTAGATTGTAGCCAATGACCCCTAATTATAAATCACTGATGAAATATGTTTACCTAATTTCTTATATATGCACAAAATAACAAGATGTGTTTGTAAAACACAGATGCTCTGACCAATTTTAAAGGTACATGTAGGACAAACTCGATGTCAAGATCAAAGGGTCAAGGTTGTTGGTTTCTAAAAATAGACTTTGTCTCAAAGTTTGCAGTTAAGTGGGAAGTTTTACGTTACTTCACGATCTAGTTGAGAGATGGACTCAAGTAAAATTGTACACGCCTCCTAAGCACATGCTTAACGACTGGAACATCTTATCCCTGATTGGTTGCTTGTGCAACATTGTGCAACAGACTATTTCCGTGTCAATGTTGATAAAATGAGTTGACCAATCACTTTAATGACTTACGCTGGATCGATGCATCTGACGAAAAAGATCGTGACGCAACGCAAAACTTTACACTTAACTGAAATTAATAAGTTTGTAAAAAGTAATTTAAACTCAAAGGCTCAAAATTGTTGATACCCAAATGAAAGGAACTGTCACAAGGATTACACATGTGAAGATGAAAGCTCTAGTTCTTACTATTCAAAAGATATGGTCAAAATTAAAGTTTGTAAGAAGGTAGGTCAAAGGGTCAAAGTTGCCGAAATCCAATGAAAGATCTTAGAAGGGTTACCGTACATACTAGACAGTATATAAATTATGAAAGCCCTAGCTCTTACCGTTCAAAAGTTATAGCCAAAGTTCAAGTTTTTTCGTAGGTATGGAAATCTCCAAGGTAAAGGTCAAAAGGTCAATTTTGTCGATTTAAAGTGAAAGGTCTTGCCACAAAAAATGATATTTGAATTTCAAAATTGTAGTATATATATTTTTAGAAATTAAAGCCAAAGTAAAAGTTTGGATTTTTTGTGTAAAACTGGGTCAGTCTCAAAGGTCAAAGTCAAAGATTCAAGGTTCTTGATATCAAATGAAATTAACTTTTAAGTTACTAATTTATTGGAGGATGACAGTGGGTCATTATCCAAGGTCAAGAAGTCAAATTTAGTGGTATCCAAAGAAAGATGTTGTCACAGGGAATACCAGTATACCAGAAGAATATAAAAACCCATAGCACCACCCAGTCAAATTTATGGTCAAGGTTAAAGTTTTTGCGGACAGACAGACGAACAGGGCAAATACGATAACCCCCCCAAATCTTTGATTACTGGGTATAAAAATGCATATTTTGAAATGCAATGGTCACAACCGTGGCGCAGTGGTTAGAGCGACCCGAAGTAAGGAGACGATATTCTTACGTCGCCGGTTCGAATCCCACTGTGGGACGTGGAGACCGGTCCTTTGGATGAGACCGTATAATCGAGGTCTCATAGGTTCCCTGTCCCTGTTTTGCTTCATATACTGCGCGTCACTGCCTTGGCAAGGATGAGACAGGGGACCAGGCTAATAGAAGGTGCTGACATGAAAAAGATCTATTTTAAACCAATATACTGAGGAAAACACGCAAAGTAGAGGCAAATTACTCTGGCTGGTTTTCACCCATACAATAATGATAGCACCTTTAAAATATCACACACACACCCCAGCTTGAAAAGTGGGAGAGTTTATAGTTAACGGGATGTCCGTCCGTATGTATGTCCATCTGTCTGTTTCGCTCTGGGCCCCATCTCTTATCCGCAACTCCTTTTGTTATGGCGGTATTCATCTTTTATCGCCGACAACTAACAGTTATAAAGCGTAAAAGTCAATACATTATTGACGATATTGGAACACAACAGATTTAAGCAGAGCGAAAACAGACCCCTTAAACATCAGAACTATATGGGATCAGGTACCACGAAGTCCTATTTGGCGTTTACATGTCTTTTAGACAGATATTTGGGTATTCCAAAAGCAAATCACCCCCTATATCTTCTTTATCAACAAGTTCTCCTATATCATTGAAAAAAATGATAAATCATGAGACATTCACATAATCTTGTGATACATTTTTGTTTGTACTTTGCTCTCGCCATTGTATACCCCCTTAATTTATGTTTTGATTTAGCAGATATTGGAACATTTGCATTAAGTTTTTTCCCTAATTCTTATTTACGGTTAACTTTAAAGAGAGAGTTCTCAACAGGAATGTTTTAAATAAGATCTCGGCAAAAATAGATCATTATGCACCTTTATGATTGATGTCTACACGCTACAACTACGTGTACATATAGGTCCCATGTACCACAGCAATTCTGGAAGTTTAGTTTTTATCGATTTCAATCCTAAAAATGGTAAAAGGGAGATCTGAGAACAAAAAATTAATGAACTTGTTTTCTAAAGATACATAAACGCTTGATTTTCTTAACTTCACATTAAAGACAGTTAAAAATTCAACAAAAGAAATAGAGAAAAGCCAAGGACTTACTAGTAATGTACGCCCTTGCCATACACCTGTATAAACGAAAACGAGAATGTCACTGATACTCTTAACCTTTTTCCCCAATTTCCAAATGCACTTTTTTCTGCATCTTTTTCTGTTGTTTAAAATAAAAACACAGGTAATCAAAGTTTACAAAGCTCACTTCGACACATGTTTTGTGCACCCAGAGATCAATATCCATAAAGTTTGAATTAAGAAGGACTTGAGGTTGGACCTGCTCCAAAAAAATTAACTTGTTTACAAAATTAATCAAGAAAATTTCATCATCCTTATTTGGTTGAAGAATAGCTTAAATTCACTCATCTGGAAATTATAGACCATGCCCAACATCCAAAAGAAGTTTGCTATATCCCTAGATGTATCATCTATGTAAGTTTGGTCCAGGTAGGACTTATACCTATAGTTATTAACTTGGAATGGAATTGTTCAAAAAACCTGGTTACTCATCTGGAAAACGTAGGTAAAAATGGGATATAGCATCCCAAACAAGTCTGGCAGTGCCCATCCCTATAGATGCATCATCTTTGCAAGTATAGTTTGGGTAGGGTTTGGTTAGCTGGGAATGGACCTGCTCTAAAAACTATAACCTGGTCACTCATCTGGAAAACGTAGATCAGACCTAGCATCTGAATCAAGTCTGTACTGTGGAAGTGTTCATCCCTAGACATGGTGTGTGGTCTTATTCTTATTCTCTGTTCATTTTAAAAATTCCGATTGAAGAACCTTTCTGTGTTTAAATGATGCCTCGTAATGCTTATACCACCTCTAAATCAAAAATTTCTGAAATACTAGTACCAGTTAAAACTATATTTATGCTGATTTTTCTTTAAAAAAAACATTTACAGTACATAATTTTATTAAGGAATCACTGTCTAGTTAGTATAGTATGCCAGGGCATCAACAATTAAGAGTGGGAAACATGGGATAATTTTCATAACGGGCGAATTCCGTTATGCATAAATTATCCCAAGTTTTCCACTATCGTTGATGTCCCTGGCATACTATATTAACTAGACAGTGATTCCTTATATTTCCATTTCATTGTGAAATAAAATTTTAGAGTTAGACTCTAAAAATGCAGACATAGATTTAAATTACACGAGGATTCCCATCCAAATTTCAATTGTCCTCGCCCACTGATGTCAAACACAACGACAGCCGCACGTATGTATATTAGGCCTCCTTAGCTTCCGACCTATTGACCTGCACAATTTACATTGCGGTAGAAATATGAAGAAATTAACTCCGCTAACTCTCAAAGAGTTATCACAGAGAGAAAAATTAGAAATGGAAATACCAGGTATCTGGTCAACACTCCTGGTAATGTATATTGATCTTTTGTGCAAGAACCTCTTATAGTACGGCATGTATTACCTGGTATTCAAAATTGAGAATACTTTACAATTTTTCCATTTCTAATTTTTCTCTCTGTGATAACTCTTTGAGATTTAGTGGAGTTAATTTCTTGATAATTCTACCGGAATGTAAATAAGGCTGGTCAATAGGTCTCTGAGACTGACGCTAAGGAGACCAATTATGCGTGAAAATCTCGTGCGGCTGCCGTTGTGTTTGATGTCAGTGGGCGAGGACTGTTGAAACTGGGATGGGGATCCTCGTAGTTTAAATCTATGTCTGCATTTTTAAAGTCTAAATCTAAAATTTTATTTCACAATGAAATGGAAATATAAGGAATCACTGTCTAGTTAGTATAGTATGTCAGGGCCATCAACAATGCCCTGGAATACCGTACTAACTAGACAGTGCTTCCTTAAATATTTTAGAAAATTATCAGTAGAAATGGTACGTTGTGGAGTGTGTATATACTAAGTATGTACGTTGCATAATTGTGTCCTTAACTAACCCAAAAACTAGTACATGTATAAATTTTGAATTTCCCGATCTATTTTTAGATCAAAGAGAAAATTTCTCGTTTTATTCAGCTTACGGGTCACGTGTGGGTAAATATAACAGTATTTTTTTAATTTGTTGGATCTCAGCCAATCAGAAAATAAGAATAATTCGATCAAATAATAAAATTATTTATTATAAAGAACGCCTGCCATGTATCAAAGGATATATACTATCTGTGAAAACTATAGCCTAATTAAAACTCTCATTTAAAGATATTTAAGTCTATTGAAACTTTGATCCTGAGAAAGGCATACAATATTTAAATGTCAAAAAGTTTGTATGATAAAAATTGGGTCTGCAATTGCAATATATATACTTAGTAGGACGATATTCAAGTCCAACTTCTTGAATTTTTCCAGTGCTCGAGCTTACATCAACAAAAAGCGGGTAGGAACAACCAATATATCTAAGGGAAAATTTATCTTTATCTGAAGACAATTAATAGTCATCTTCCCCGCTGTACGGACTTGGTATGGTGGGACATGTATACCCCCCCCCCCCCAAATCCACACACTGAAAAAAAAACTGAATTTAAAGAACTTTAAAATACAACAATGAGTCTTTGCCATACAAGAAGCCCGTACTTCCTTAGTACTTAAACATTAGTACAGCGTAAAAAGCACTGATTTGGAAAAGAAAACCTAGTAATCTTTTATATGCACTACGTGAAATTGTCTAGCATTTGGATTAACTAACATATTTGACCCCTTGGATTTGGAATTCGACTCAATTTTGCAAGAATTTCCCACACCTTAACGCCAATTATAACTTCTGAACAGTTGGTACTAGTCTTTAATACTCCATATGTATATTCTTTGAGGCAAGACATTTCCAAATATATATTTTTTACCTTGACCTATGACCAAATTTTTATGTCCAGCTGGAATGTTTTTGTTCTGTCTGTGTGTTTGTCTCTCTGTTGTCAACTTTAAACTAGCCCATAACTACTGGGTGAGTGCGGCTATAGCTTTCATATTCACAGGATGAAATCTATCCATTTAGTGAACAGAATGATAATTGAATGGCAACTGATTGACTACAGAATGGTAACTGACACGGTAGTTTTCAGCTGACATTCATTTGTCAATAAGTCAACTGAATGGCACATACATTTCAGTGACCTTTCAGTTGTCATTCGATGACAATTCCATCATATTTCAGTGACCTTTCAGTTATTATTCAGTGAGCATTCCGTAATATTTCAGTGACAATTCCATTACATTTCAGTTATTATTCAGTGACCATTCTGTCATATTTCAGTGACCTTTCGGTTGTTATTCAGTGACCATTCCATCCTATTTCAGTGACTATTCCGACATATTTCAATTATTATTAAGTGACCATTCCATCTTATTTCGGTGACCTTTCAGTTATTATTCAGTGGCCATTCTGTTATTCAGTAACCATTCTGCCATATTTCAGTGACCTTTCACTTAGTATTCAGTGACCTTTCAGTTATTATTCAGTGTTTATTCCACCAGATTTCAGTGACCTTTCAGTTATCATTCTGCCATATTTCATTGACCTTCCAATTATTATTCAGTGACCATTCAGTAATTATTCAGTGACCATTTTGTCTTGTTTCAGTGAGACAATGACTATTTATTTACATTTCAGTGGCCATTATGTCACATTTCAACAACCTTTCTTTTTTATGACCCTCTAGTCTTATTTCAGTAACCATACCATCTTAATTAATTGACTCTTCAGCATTCTTAAGTAACAATAAAATTAGCTTTCAATTCCAATTCTCAGAGAATGCATAATAATTTCTATTACTGACCATTGAATATCAATGAACTTTCAACAACACATATTGCATGGAAAATTCTTCCTGTTCCTCATGTGAGACTTTTTATTAATTATTCATAAATGTTACAGAACCTCATATTGATACACATTTGTAATATTTATTTTGCATGTATTTGCTTGGAAGTCTATACAAAGATATAATTATAAATCATTCCATCTCTAGGATATGTATAGTTCATTTATAAAAAAAAAACCCCCAAAAACTCACTTAATTCAAATACAGTGTGGCTTATAAACTAGGCCTTCAACAAATTAAATTTGAAATCACATGCACAAACAAGGTTTCATAAACAATATCATATCTGGAACTACAGATTCTTAAACAAAACTACATTGATTATAAAAAAAATCACATTAATCAATGTTAAATAACAATTTATTACAAAACAATCACACATACAACTGTAAATGACTGCATCAGTAGAATTAAAACTATTTTAAAAGGAACAACTGTATTATCCTTAATCATGTAAGGCTTAGAATAATAATATGTCTTTGCTTTCAGCAATGTTCAGGCATTGATGAATAAGGGTAGGTAAGGATGCATTTATTCTGGACTTCTTTTTTGCACTTCTTAATGCAAAAAAGTAACCAAAAAATCAGTTATGTAAAAAATATAGAATAAGATCAGGATTGGCACTTTAAATTAGGATCAGAAAGGCAGTCAAAATAAGGATGCATATTTTTTTCTACGTCTGAAGTTAACCACAATTTGACAAATTTTGGGCCAAAATTGTCAATAAGATGAATATAACTTAATCACACAAACATAAATACATGTATTAGCTACTATTAAAATCACAATGACAATACACTCATTCGGAAATAGAAATAATAATTTAAAAAAATTAATGGAGATAAATTTTTCATAAATAATCTATGATAAATAAATATGGCAAGAAATAAGACAAAGGAAATCAATCCCCCGCAGGGACTAGGCTAATAAAATTATTTCAAGAAAATAGTAATAAAGTGAATATAAATTAATAGATATATATAGGCAGTGAGAAATTCCTTGGCTATAATGCATTTCTCAAACAAATGAAATTCATTCTCCTCTATTTTATTTAAACAAATGTTCACTTACAAAATT
Organism: Saccostrea glomerata; assembly: GCA_003671525.1. Taxonomy (NCBI): domain Eukaryota; kingdom Metazoa; phylum Mollusca; class Bivalvia; order Ostreida; family Ostreidae; genus Saccostrea; species Saccostrea glomerata. The sequence goes on from PRKT01000311.1 coordinate 92,510, forward strand.
TTCTTATATTAAGCATTTGATCCTCTTTTTAAAAAAAAACATTTAATCTGTATTCAAAGGGGGATAGAACTTTATTTTAAACGTTTTACAAATTTAACCTTTTATTTAAATGTTAAATGCATTATCAATAGATCCCATGACGTATAAGTATTTACTCAGTGTAATTAGAGTTTCACATTGTCAATCCCTCTCTTCCTCACTCCTCACAAATTGGAGCAGTCTTCTGGTAAAGGTCTCTTTGATGGAATCTCCAAGACCACACATTTCTTCATCCACCTCTTGTGTTGAGGTGTTAGCTTTTTCACTTGAGCTTTCTCAATGTTGTCCTTGAAGGCACTGAATGAGGCACGGGTAGACGTCTCATAATGAAGTGCTTTCTCAGACTCCTCAGATGAAAAGAACTCTGCAGACATCACTTTCAGTTTTTGTCTTTTTACATGCCCTACAAGGCCTTGTCCTTGAGGGATTTCACCGTCTGTTTGAGTCTTGTAGCTCGATCTCTGTAAAATGAAAACAAGAATATATACTAGTCTAAATGGCTTTACCACCCAAAATGTTACACTGAAAACTAATGACAACAAAGAAATCAAAACTGTAGATCTACTGTTTAAATTAAGAAAGCAAGAGAACCAGAAGTCTCTGTCGAGACTATAGCTCTACTGGTTTGTACTTACAACATTGCCATCAGACCAAATCTGTAGGATGAGTAGCTTTTTTAAAGGAATATCACAGAAAATTCTATTTTTAGTAACCATGGAAAAACGTTCAATGAAACCAAAAACTGATGCACTAAATTATGCCATAATGTAGTCTAATTGTCTGACAAATTTTATGAAAATCAGATCAAAACTGTAGTGGGAGTAGCATTTTGAATAAATTTCACAGAAATTTCTATTTTTAGTAACCATGGCAACACCATTCATTAAAATCTAAAACCGATGCACTTAATTATGTACTGTAAACCAACTTTTATTCGTGTGCGAGAAATTTTGGCGAGTTTCGCGAGAGCCTTATCATCGCGAATATTTCTCGCCGCGAATGGGTCCTTAAAGTCTCTCTTTCCATAAAAACGGATCCAAAAACGGCTTGATCGCGAAATTTAATCGCTGCGAACTAGTTTACTCCCGGTAAATCGCGAAATAAAGTCGTCGCGAATAAAAGTTGGTTTACAGTATCTCAGTGTAGTCTACTTCTGTGCCTATTTATATTGAGGTCATACCAAATGTGTAGGAAGAGTAGCGTTTTAAAGGAATTTCATAGAAATTTCTATCTAAGTTACCATGGCAACACCATTTATAGACATCATAAACTGATGCATTTTATATGTTATAGTGTAGTCTACTTGTTTGCCAAGTTATATTGAAATCAGACCAAATATGTAGGAGGAGTGGCGTTTTAAAGGAATTTCACAGAAATTTCTATTTTTAGTAACCTTTAGTACCATGGCAACACTGTTCATCGAAATCAAAAACTGATGCGCTAAATCAGTGTAGTCTGCTTGTGTGCCAAGTTATACAGTGTATTGAAATTAGACTAAAACTGTAGGAGGAGTAGTGTATTGAAAAATTGTTTAAAGCAGACAGACAGCTAGACGGGTGGACGACGGACACAGTGTACCATCCCATAAGCTCTTTTGGTCTCTGACCAGTAGAGCTAAAAATAAGCTGTTGGACTTGAAATACTAAAAGAGCATTTAATAAAACAAGAAATACTAAAACATCGATAAATAAAACAATGATCCTTGATTTCGTTTTTTTTTGTGTTAAGATTGAAATTATACTAAAAAAGAATTCTAATTAACTTTCCAAAATTTCTAATTTGATTAAGGGGGCCGATTTTCAATAATGGTTTCAATTGCGCAATATTTCGTGCATCAGAGTAAAATGAAGTGTATTGAAATTCACTTTTTAAAGCAAATTTTTTCACTTAATTATCAAAACTAAACAAAATAAAGAAAATTTCGGTAAATATAATTACATATTTATTTAACTGAATTTTTAACCAATTTTGCAATTGATAGGTAGTTTGACGTCGTTACAGTGTGATTTTGACGCTATGATAAACTGAAGCTCTTAAACATGGGCGGGGTAATAAAAATGTTATTTAAAAAAAAGTAATAAACATACCCTCTTGAAATTTAAAACATAGAAATTTGAGAATATCTCAATCCTTTTTGTAATGTTTTCATATGAATCCTTTATTTTATTATAATAATTCCTTTGTAAGTACTTTGTAAAAACAGGAAAACTCGTTAATTTTTGGCATTTGGAGATTCCCCCTCTGGTAACAAGATGGTAGAATTTTGTGTTTCTTAAATATATTGTATAATATAGTATAACTAAGTCTAATCAAATATTAAAGTTTTAACAAAAAGTCTATTGTAGTATTTGTAGAATTTACTTTATAGTGCTGAAAATTGGCATTTTCCTACATAATCCTATTATAGGTGCCTGTATTTTGAGATGGTCCCTTAAAAATTAATACCTGGATGGTAGATTTTCCCCAAGCTTTGCATGTACACTGAACTTCATGCAAGTTATATATGGTATAAAAATGAAGAGTTTTGCTATTGTAGTTTTTGCACAATAAAATCACAGTCGGTCCCCTTAAGTTACCTTTAACAACCCAACCCCTCAGGGTTGCAATATTGTTCCTCTTGAAAAGACGAGAAACTTTTAAGTACATTCTAATGTTACTTGGTTGATTTTAGCCAACTTTTCAGAGTTTTTTTTTATCAAAGATTTTGTAGGAATCTTTCACAATCATTAAAGCATCTAGTTATTGTTATATTCCTGTAAACCTGCATCAATAGTACAACTTTTCATAAATTTTATAATACATGTACACTAAAAATCAACATACTTTTCATGTTTAGCAATGTGTATCTTAAATTGGTGAAACATTAACTCAGTCAAGTAAATAATATCTTGTGTTCATTTTCAATACATGTATCATGCATATTAATGGACTATATTTGTGGAGAAGACAATGATGATGAGACAATCAGTAATAAATAGAATTTGAAGGTATCAAATTTGTAATTTTAAATTTTTAATATTCATGTTAAGGCCATTCCAATTTTTTTTCTATGTTTAGCGACCACGTGTGCCTTGGTTTTTGACACCCCATATAAGAAAAAACACAAAACATCAGGAGTCCTAAAATTGATAAATTTAGTTGAAATTTTTTAAATTTTGTCAATTTCTCTAAATAATAGTTATTTTGGGTGTATTTTAAGCATTCAATCCCTTGTTTTTGCTTAAGAATAGATATTTCTTCTATTAAAGCAGTTTAGTTAGATCAAATCATTTGAAGGGCGTCATTTTCATGACTTTTAAGCCTGTGTTTTATGTTTTGGCTTGTGTGTTTTTTGCAAATACTGTAAACCAACTTTTATTGCGTGCGAGAAATTTTCGTGAAGTTCGCGAAAGCCTCGTCATCGCGAATATTTCTCGCCGCGAACCGGTCATTTAAGTGTATGTCTCTATTAACAACAAATCCAAAATGGCTTGATCGCGAAAATTAATCGTCGCGAACCAATTTATCCCTGGTAAATCGCGAAATAAAGTCGTCGCGAATAATAGTTGGTTTACAGTAGGTAGATAGGTTTTTGAAAGATGAAGGAGTCTAAGCAGAGAAAAAACTTGGAATGGCCTAAATGATGAAAACACAGAATAAATCTTACTTTGCAAGACTTTGATACTCTTCTGTGGGCCCGAGATTCATCCCTCCTTTTTGGTGTGACTGTAATTTTGTAGTTCTTATGCAGTTGCTTCAGAATTGCTGGGGATGAAGTCTGCTGACTGTCTGAAGTAAATTGGAATGATATCAGTGTCCCTATCTACATATATATAGTGTTTTAAATTCTGTCAAACTATGTATTTTACCTGACTGTCAATTCAGTCAAAGAGAATGAGTGGATGTCTGGTAGGGTAACTACCGTAATTCGGTTTAAAAAAGACCCGTATTGCTTATATACTTGCTTTTTTTTAAACAAGAGGCCAATAGGCCACATCGCACACCTTAGCTTTGTTGTTCTTGAAAAGAAGATTTTTCCTATACATGATATACATCTTTGTAAAACCTTGATCGCTCAGTGTGGCCCCATCCTACCCCCGATGGTCATGATTTGAACAAACTTGAATCTACATGTGCACTACCTCAGGTCAACAGTGATGATTATTACTCTTTAGGCCAAAAATAAAAATAATCTTGTTTCCTGCTACCAAACCTACCCTATTTTATGGCACCCTACCGTGAAGTTTTATTTACTTTTTTGGGGGGTGGGGGGCAATTGGAAATTTCATGATCCAAAAGTGAAAAAAAATACATATTCAAGTGGTATTTCATGAAATTTAAGTTTTAAATATCAGATTTCATAAAACACTACTTAATTTCAAATAAAAATATTGACCTATGACATGTTTAATTTGGTTTTATAATACTTCATATCCAACACATACCATTGGAAAAAATAAATAATTTTCCTACCTACCCTATTTTTTTTCAGGCAGTATAGCAGGTAACAAGATTATTATTTATTTTGGCCTTATGTTTAAAGTGATTGTTGAGTAGGTTGACATATTTTATAATAATTTCATTCTTACAAGTATTTTATATCTCAAACAAGAGGCTCATACATGTAGGCCTTATAGGTCACCTGAGCATCATGTAACAAATTACCAACATTTGAAGTTGTTTCATGTTTTAAACCAGAGGCCATGACATTCACAGTTCTTAAAGATATGCACCAGTGGTCATCATAACTGGTATATATACACTTAGCATGCTTAGTTCAGTCACTTTAAAATACCTATAGGCAGAGTAGGGGAACCAAAAAAATGCATTTTAATTGTCAATTCAGTAATATTCAGCAATAAAAATAACATATGTAGTATTGAGTGACCCACCCCACAGGAATCCCTGACCCTGGGTTCACATATTTCACAATTTTAGAAAAGGCACCATATTGCTAATATAAATATAAGTGTTTAATTGATACCATGGAGCAGATTTCAAAGCATTAATTGAGTCATTTTCAGTACATAATTAGTAGGGATGGGTATCGCCAAAAATTTCGTATCGCGATATATCACGATTTTTTCCCCACAATATCATGATAATATCATGATATTTTTATAAGCAGTTTTTACAATGATTTTATATGAAAAGTCATTATTTTGCTAAAAAAATATGCTAGAAAAACAAAATTTTACTTTCTTGTGCATTTTTATGTATATAAAATCAATAATGTTTGGACGGTACATGTAAGATATCGTTCATTTCACTTTTTACAACATTTTTTATACTTTCTGTAATTGTAATTTGAAAGACTGAACAAATAAATTAATAATTTCTGGACTTTATACAGGTCTGGACGATTTCCAAATAAGGAAGTCAAGAACGACAACCATGAATTGCTATTAATACACAGAATAAACAAGGCGCTAGTCCTTCTGGCCAATCAGATAACAGCATTTAGACAAACCCATGAGAAAATAAATACAGCACGTGGTTTTTAAGTTTTTTGCTCAAAAGATTTTTTTAGAAACTTTTTGTAAACTTTATGTGCATTTGGAAATAACATAATACTTATGACAATTCTACCGTGAACAAACACGACTTGAAAGCTTGGAATACGTTTTAAGTGGGATAAAAAAAATCTGTCTCTAGGAGTTAGCAATCCCAAAAGTTTACTTACATTAAAAAATTTTCAGTTTTTAGAGCCTGACATAAAAATCTTATCGAAAAGATAACAGTCTTCATTATTTTTGAGTGTTTATTACAGAATACTAGTAGTCCATGCAGTTTCTGTAAAACGCATTCATGTATAATTACAGGACTCTCTTTTCTCCACGTTAAACGCCTTTCCTTATGCCCATTTAAAGTCTGCATAGCTAAGTATTCGGCACTCATGAAACCCGTGATAATGTAAAACTATATGTGTATACTCCATACGATAAACACTTGTGTGAGTTGATCTATACACATGGAATTTAAGCATTATCGATGAAAATCGGACGGCTAAGCAAAATTATATTTACCATCATATAATATATTCTGGTAAATGTTATAATTGGACTTGATAAAAACTTGCTGGTGCGATCTATACCTCTGTAAACGATTACATTCTATCGTGCATTTTTTTTTTCTTTACCGAGATAAAAATGTCAAGGTTGTTCACGGTAAAAATGTGGGGAATACCTTATTCTTCAAAAGTTTTCATCTTACTTCTACAGATTTTTTGTTAAAAAAATCTTTTTGAGGAAAAGAACAAAAGCACGTGTTATCTTTTTGTTCTTTTAAAAAATATTTTGGGGTGTGTAAAAATGCTGTTGTCTGATTGGACAGAAAAATATTTACGTGTACTTGATGTCATTTATAGCAACTTTCGGTTATCGTTCTTGACTTCCATATTTAGAAATCGTCCAGACCTGTTATAATATGTACCTAAAGACCGGTATTTAGGTCTCCGTATCACGATACGTATCACACAACAAAAAATCGCGATATACCGGTATACCGATAAAATCGCACATCCCTAATAATTAGAGCCCCCTTCCACTCTACGGTACCCCTGCCCCAGGGACCTGGCATTTCACGAATAAATGGAAAGACTGTTACTCGATCATCATAGCTTAATATATATGGGTAGTTCAGACATCTGCTTAATATATGTACCCAGCAGCAGAGAAAATGTTTGAAGAATTAATGCATTTTCACCGTATAATCAATAAAAGCCTGCCCTGTCACCAGAATGCCTGACCCTGGGGCCATGAAATCCACAAAATCCATTAAAAGAGGCACCCTTCCTAATCATGACAGTGTATGCAGCTAGTTTGCTTAAAACCAAGGAGCAGGGGAACAGATTTTCAGAGATTTAATGCATGTTTCCTATATGATCAATAGATCGAGCCCCACCCTAACACAAAAACCACTGACCCTGGGGCCAGGGAGAAAGATTTTCAAAGAATGTATTTTTACTACATTATAAATAGACATAACCCTAACACCAGAGCCCCTGACCAGGGGCCATGAAATTCATAATTAAATTTTAGAGGAGCCATTCTTCATAACTACTGTAGAAGCACAAATTTTCGTGGGGATAAAATTTTGTTGATTTGTCATCAAAAATAATTTTTTGGGCATTTAATTTCGTTGTTTTGAGAGTAATTCCATTCAATATATAGTCATAAAAAATTTCGTGTGGGATTTAATTTCATTGATAATTGTTAACAACGAAATAAACAAAATTTAATCCCCCACGAATATTTGTGCTTTTACAGTATGTATGTAGTAACAGTCTGTTTGTTTGTTTATTCCCAGCAGCAGAAAATAAAGTTTTCAATGAATTTATGCATTTAACTTTATAATCTGACCCATGACCAAGCCTTAGGGCCGGGCCATGAAATTATCAATTTTAGAAGTGGCACCCTTATCATAACTATGTATAGTTAGTTTATTTAATACATGTATACTCAATAGAAGAGAAGATTTTCAAATAATTAATGCACTTTCACTATACAATCAATGGAGCCCAACCCTAGCATTAGACTCCCTGCCTCTGGGGCAATGAATTTCACAATTCATGTAGAGCACTGAGGGCTCAATGCTTATTACAATCATGCCAATATAGTTTGACTGCTTGAATTCCAGTAGTACTAGTAAAGACGTTTTTCACTACACATGTACAGTAAAACTTGGTTATAACGAAGTCACAGGGACCTATGAAATTGCTTCGATATATATCCGTAATTGAGTAAATTCATTATATCCATACAAGGAATTCATTAAATTTATATAGCTGGGGATCCAAGATAACTTCGCTTTATCCGTGAATTCGCTATATCCGTGTTCGTACTAAACAAGTTTTACTGTATACATAATCAATAGAGCCCCATTATAACACCATAACACCTGACCAGGGTTGTGGTTAACCATTTACATCTTACTTTTCAAAGTTTAGGGGCCCACAATGTGATTTACAGGCCTACATTTTGGGGTTTTTGACCCCAACAATAAAACGCCACATTATTGGTTTCACTATAGCACTGGTTCTCTGCCCTTGATTCCAGTCTCTGCCGCTAGGAATTAGAATCCCTATCCCTAGGGCCATGAATTTCACAATTTTATTAGAGGACTCAATGCTTATTACAGTCATGCCATCAGTTTGTTTGATTTCTGGAGTAAAGAAGAAGATTTTAAAGATTGCATTACTTTTAGTGGTTTTGAACCCACCCCATCCCTCAGGTCCCAGGGCGGCAGCTGCAGGGACCATGAAATTCACAATTTTTGTTTCTCTTCACCCATAGATGCTTAGTGCCAAAATTGCTGAAACTGGTTGAACGTTTGCAGAGAAGAAGCTGAAAATGTTCATATGACATCAGACCTATGCATCTGTGAAAAGCAATAACATGTATCCTGCCAGGTACATACAGTATGCATCCTTAGATGTATCATCCATGCAAGTTTGGTCATTGTTGGGTCATAGTTACTTGGAAATGAAACCTGGACCAAAAATATTAACCTGTTTTCTCATCATGATCCGGCAAACGTAGGTCAGATTCAGCATCCAAGGCAAGCCTGCATGGTAGAGTGCATCCTAAGATGCATTGTCCATGCAAGTTTGGCTAACACTGGGCTTATAGTAAATTACTTTGAAAAGAGATCTACAGTTGCAGAGAAGAAGCTGAAAATGTTTAAATGTTATTATTTTATAAAACACATGACGGATGACGACAGACAAAAACAGATAACAATAGGTCACATTAGTGACTCAGGTGATTTAATAAAACGTCATTTAAAATTTTGTTAAAAATTTCATCAGCTGCTTGATTGAACACAGATTTGGCAGAAAGAAAAAAAATTATGCGGCTGCAATTTGAATGGGTCGATTGGGTTGGTTACAGGAAACAATGTTTTCATGGTCTTAAGAAGTCTATTTTAAAATATTAAACATCATTATTGAATATTCTCAACTCATCCCAGGTGGTCATTTTGGTGAGCCAGACTAAAAATCAGGTTTTGTTTGAGAGACAATATGAGCCTGGCAGCAAAATAAAAAAAATATTTTTAGCATACAGGTAACAGTCACGGTCACAAGGTCATTGACCTTGGTGTCATTTGAAAGAATTTGATTAGTGGTATGCACACCAAATATGAAGTCTCTATCTCTTATGAATCAATAGTTATAACAAAGGCATGAAAAAGCTATTTTTAGCATATAGGTCACAGTCAAGGTCACCAGGACATTGACTTGGTGTCATTTGAAAGAACGTTTCAGTGGAGTATACATACCAAATATGAAGTCTCTTTCTTTCATGGTTCAAAAGTTATGGCCAAGGTTAAAGTTTGCAGACGTAAAAACTATTTTTAGCATATAGGTCACAGTCAAGGTCACAATGTCATTAATGTTGATATCATTTGAACCTAATTAGTATGCATACCAAATATGAAGTATCAACCTTAAGTTTTATCTTTCTAAAGTTATGGCAAATGTTAAAGTTTGCAGACAAACAAACAAACATACAGACAGGACAAAAACAATATACGTCTCAGATCTATTGATTCGGGCACATAAAAATCACATGGGATAGAAATGGTGAGGTGACTAGCGTCAATTAAAAACTATTATATCTTTGTAAATCCATGTGTAAAACACACTGCACACTGCTATCTCTTTTGAGGTCTGAATCTCCCTATTTTTCTATCTCAGTAAGCTAAAATGTATGCCACCTGAGAATGCTTTCACAAATATTATTAAGACAATCATGGTTTTGCTTTTAAGATTTTCCTAATGTTTTCCTATGTTAAAATTTGACCCCCTATTATGGCTCCTCCTATACCCTGGGGTCATGATTTTAACAAAATTGAATCTTCACTACCACAGAGGATGATTCAACATGATTGTCATCTTTCCTGTCAGACCAAGTGATTCTTGAGAAGAAGATTTTTAAAAGATGCCATTAATTTTTCACAAATTCATATTTATATGTATGAGGACATGGCCCTTCAAGGATACTCCGTGCCAAGTTTGGTTAAATTTGGCACACTCACAGTATAGTTCTGAAGAAGTCTAGATGAAAATGCGAGAAGTTTACAATGACTCGGGTGAGCTAATAATTGAGGTCAAGATCATACGAAAGGACAAAAAATGTTGATGCAGTTGAACAACTATGATCAATATCAATTGATATTGCACTGATCAATAGGTCTATAACAGAGATGTCAATTTTACTCAGACAGCTTACCAGTAGTCGAATAGTTGGAATGCTTTAGTCGTATGTGTTTCAAAGTATTTATTTTACACCAATTGTCATTTTAAACTGTTTAAAGGCTCCGTTGTGGGATCCTGATCCCGATGTGTTTTCATAATATTTAAATATATGAGTTTGTGTGGTTTACTGAATATCATACAGTTTCAAAGAACAGTACGTATATATTATGAGCCCATTAAACATGCATGTATAAATGTTGATTAATATCAACATCAGCCACTCAAAATTCAAAAGTCATTATTCAGGGTATTCCTTGTAAAGTAGGTCAAAGTGAGTTGTAAGACTCAAAGTTTTTTTATGCAGCGAATGAATCCATATATTGTTTTTGTCCTGTCTGTCTGTTTATCGATTTGTCTGCAAACCCGTACGAAACTCTTAACCGTTTTCCGGCCGGAGTCCGGGCGGACTGAGACGGATTCCGGTTAAGTGCTAGGAGGACCAAGCCGTACCTAAGGCGGACATGGAAAACGTCTAAGCTTTAACCGTTTTCCGCCTCATATCTTAGGTGGATTCCACCTTAAATCCTAGGCGTATTTTTGTTAGACGTTTTCCGGCTTAGCTCTTAGACGGAATCTGCATTAATCTTAGGATTGTGAACAGTTTAAATTATGACCACATGTTTTAGTCCTCTAGATGACCCTGTTTTCCTAAAGCTTTAATGGGGGAGATATTCGTAAAAAAAATAGTCAAACATAACTTTTAATCAATTTATTAAATTTGACTTCGAGTATTATGCTTTATATAACATTGAATATTGCGTTTCCTAAATGAGTAAGTTTTTTTTTTGCTGCCATATTGTATACCAGATATATACGTTTCCAATGCGCACCTGCTTGACCCCCTCTACAGGGGCGGAAGTTTTCAGCCAGAGCCTCTTTTTGGATGCACTGGTCAGTTTGAATGCAGATTTTGAAAGTGATGACTGTGGTCAATTTGGTTGATGAATCTTTATATTTCATTCCGTTAAAAAGGAACTTAGGCAAGATGTATGCCTGTAAATTATTATTAAGTATTAAGATGATTGTTCATTCGTTATGTGTTTTTGGGAAAAGAAAGAGTGACAACTTTTAGTGTTATTCTGCTGAGCTTTGAAGTGAAGCAAATTATGCTCGGCAGTGAACACTGAACATCATGTGCTAAATGGACAGGGAAGGACCTCGGTACAGGAATAAATGTGGAAAACAACGGTAAGTTAAATTTTAAGCCGTGTTTTGTTTTGTTCTTTCTTTGTCCCCCTCTCTCTCTCTCTCTCTCTCTCTCTTTTAAATTTTGTACAGCCAAAATTTAGACTCCACCATTACTCTGTTAATTAATTCCAATAGCATTGAGGTCCCATGTATTCATAATACACGTTCCACTAACCCACATCTTTAAAAAAAAAATGCGCTTAAAATTTCAGGCGCCATTTCTTATTGCCCCCCCCCCCTCCCCAATGCAAATTTTCTCAATATTATGAGTGTTTCCTTTTGGGGTAAAATTTTTAAAAGTGCAGAGATAAAAGATAGGAAAAGAACTAAATGAATTCATTGGTCAATTATTAAGTAACATGTCCTTTTCTTATTTTAATGTGTTTTCCGGAAATATGATTTCCCTTTTAAATTAGCGACCGTCACTTACTTTCGGTTTTAAAATCACGGTTGGAAATTTTGTAAAATTTGTTATGATTTGTATGTAAGCACAGTGTTTTCACCAGTGGTTAGTGGAATTGTTACACAAACACCCTTTTAAAAGTGTAGTTCGCTGCTTAGTTTGGATCAGGAGTCAGGTTTGAGATCTGTAAGTCACCATTTACATTCCAAAACATACATGGATAACAGGATAAGAGTATTATTCATATTATGATATAAGTTAGATCTACACATTTCATGAGCAGCTATTTATTATCATTTGATTATACATGTTATTTAAAAATATATTTGTAGAAAGGGGTCTTATGTTAGTACCTTTTTCAAACGTATGAAAATTATGAAATAATATTGAATAAGAGATTGAAACCATTTTAATATTGAAATAGTAAATTGATTATACATGTTATTTAAAAATATATTTGTAGAAAGGGGTCTTATGTTAGTACCTTTTTCAAATGTATGAAAATTATGAAATAATTGAATAAGAGATTGAAACCATTTAAATATTGAAATAGTAAATATTAGGATCTTCTGCAGTGCACTGAGTGCAGTGTTATACATTTCAGCACTTTGAGCTGTACAAGTACTCAGCGATTATGGTTGATAGAGGTAAAATGAGGATAGCGGCAACTGCAGCAAGTCAGGATGAAGGCCAGGAGCCACCGTCCATCCACCCTTACCAGTAAACAGGCAATTCTGCTCTTCTCATTTGAGAGCTTGCTGAAGATTCATGGGAAAAAGAAATGCAATCTAACACATGTGCTTCATTCAAATGAAGTGGAGAGTACCGGGGAACCAGTTTATCTATGGACGTAACAAACTTGACCGCTACAGCAGGTTATGAGAGGTAAGAATACATGAAGATATCAGACAACTGATAACCGTATATGAAAATTATTCTTATATTATGTAAGTTTTAGTGTTGAGAAAAATCACACCAGAATGCTTGCATCCTAGCTGATCTGTAATAAAGAACAGAATTTATAAAAGAGTCATTTTTTTGAGAAATGTTGAAGAGTTTTTTTAAAATGACAAATTCATCTCAGTTTTGTATTTTCTTTACAGACGTCATCCTGTGTTGTGTGAAGAATGGCAAAGAAAGCTGGAATCATGGAAAAGATAGCTAGGTTATACCACTGATAACTTAGGAAGGAGAACAATAAAAATGACACATTATTTCCTTACAGACAGAAAGAATTTTGTGAAAATATTCAACCAGTTGTAAAGTAACAGCTAATTGTTCAATCAAGTTTTGGTACAATATTTTTTTATCTTTTAATTTTTAATTTCATGTGAAGGCAAGGCAGGACATTTTCAAATGTAAACATGTTTTGAAGTCATTGAATTCTAAAGAACGAAAAAATAAATGATATATAATTTGTATAATTTAATTTCTTTTTATTGTTAAGTATGTAAAAGATCTGATACACTGTGATAAGTATATGTAGATTATGTAAACATTAATGCAAAATCCCTCTTACCATTAGGTGGAAAACCCCTTGCTAGTAAGGCAGAATACATCTACCTGAAGTTAGACGGAATACGCCTTACAGGTTAGGCGGAATACGCCTATTGTAAGTAAGGCAGAATACGCCTTGCAGGTTAGGCGGAATACGCCTTGCAGGTAATCCATATTAGGAAAGGCGGAATACGCCTTAACTCATTTAAATATTTCGAGCCCTATTACGCCCTGACTCCACCCGGACTCCGTCTAATAGTCTTATTAAGTTCCTTATAGATGATAGGCGGATTCCGTCTTCTGAATTCCGCCTGGAGTCAGGGCGTAAATTTTCGTACAGGCACTTTAACCTTTGCTATAACTTTTGAACTATGATAGATAGAGACTTCAATGTTCGGTATGCATATTCCACTAATTAAGCTCTTTCAAATGACAACAAGGTTTATTAAATTTTTATCTTGTTTCCTTGACTGTGACCTATTCGCTAAAAAGAGTTTTTTTCTGCAAACTTCAATCTTTTGAACAGTGAAAGTTAAAGACTTCATATGATAGAGCCCTGTAGCAAGGGTTTTCCATGTGGAGAAGGGGACGGGGCTTCGAAAGAAAAATCTGCGTACTACAGATCGAGCTTTGCTACATGTGCACTATCAGATATTTTTTCCAATGATAGATTTCTTCACTGCATAAGCAGATGTCAAGTCTTAGCCGTAATGAGTTACAAAAAAAAACAAAACTGGACGTATCTATTTAATAAACCTAAAAAGTTAGATGTTGGAAAACCTAAGTCAATCAAAGACCCCTAAAATGTTGGTGGTCGACATTTAAAAAGTCTTCATTCGACTCGAGTGACTTTTCATATCAATTATAAGTGGATCTGTGTTTTTGAGGACGGGTCCATATTCTCTTGGGGGTGGGTTATTTTTTGAACTTCAGTTCAGTTGCAGCCCCCTTTTCCCCTTTTTAGAGGGGGGGGGGGGGGGGGGGGGGATCCCATGCTAAAATCCAAAGCCATGCATTCAAAGCAAATTAATTGAATACTATGCTTAGCCTATACTTATACTTACATTAACTCATAAATTTTAATACCGATGCCAGCTGTAGACCCACATGTACAAGTGAGATTTGGTGATTAGAGGAAATTCGAGCTATACTGATTTCTTTTTAATGTAAAAAGACAAAGGCGGTGTTCTACAGTTTGTAACTGTTATATCATAACATATCCTACGTGTACCCACATTCATTTTCCTCATATTGTTATACTACAATTTAATTAATATTTACTTACCAAATCACATTGCTCATGGCCACGGGATCTCGTGGAATTTTCCCGCGAACTTGACTCGACGAATGACGCAACGAGATTTTTAATAAATTTCATTTTCCTTTTTTTTTTTTTAGTATACACTCTGCATTTTTAGATAAACATGCGACAAATAAGCAATAAATTTGAGTATTTACAAAAATTTGCTAATTTTTATGTTTTTGAAGCAATGACCCCTGACATTAAAAATGTTAGAGCTGATTTGCTGTTATTTACAGTGGTTCTTTTAAAAGATAATAATGGACCGCGGTATACTGTATATGATACTGTTAGGCTTTGCTAGTTGAAACTAATAATATACCGTAGTGGACCGCACGGTCTAAAAGTCTGACTTTATGAGTGTTACAAGCATGCTAATAACACTAATAAGTTTGTTATAGTATCAGCTAATAAGTATCGGATAGGGTGTTAGCTTTAAATATTCAAATAAAGACTATATGATTATAATTATTATAAATGTCGCAGTTTTGAAGTGTACACATGGATATTTTGTTTCTTAGCATAAATTATTCTCACTTGTACATGTGGGTCTACAGCTGGCATCGTTATTAACAATTATGAGTTGATGTAAGTATAAGTATAGGCTAAGCATAAGCTTCAATTAATTTGCTTTGAATGGCTATGGATTTTAGCATGGGACTCCCCCCCCCCCATAAAAAGGGGAAAAGGGGGCTGCAACTGAAGTTCAAAAAATAACCCACCCCCAAGAGAATATGGACCCTTCCTCAAAAACACAGATCCATTTGTAATTGATATGAAAAGTCACTCGAGTCGAATGAAGTTTTAAATGTCGACCACCAACATTTTAGCCTTTAGGGGTCTTAGGTTTTCCAACATCTAACTTTTTAGGTTTATTAAATAAATACGTCCAGTTTTGTCTTTTTTTGTAACTCATTACGGCGAAGACTTGACATCTGCTTATGCAGTGAAGAAATCTATCATTGGAAAAAATATTTGATAGTGCACATGTAGCAAAGCTCTGTAGTACGCAGATTTTTCTTTCGAAGCCCCGTCCCCTTCCCCACATGGAAAACCCTTGCTACAGGCCTCTATCATATGAAGTCTTTAACTTTCACTGTTCAAAAGTTATGACAAAGATTGAATTTTCCAGAAAAAAGCTCTTTTTAGCGAATAGGTCACAGTCAAGGAAACAAGATAAAAATTTAATAAACCTTGTTGTCATTTGAAAGATCTTAATTAGTGGAATATGCATACCAAACCTTGAAGTCTCTGTCTATCATAATTCAAAAATTATGGCAAAGGTTAAAGTTTGCAGACAAATAGATAAACAGACAGACAGGACAAAAACAATATACGTATCGATCCACTGCATAAAAAAACTTTGAGATCTACTTTACAAGGAATACCCTGGGCAATTTAATATAAATAATGACTTTTGAATTTTGAGTGGCTGATGTTGATATTAATCAACATTTAAATACATGCATGTTTTATGGGCTCATAATACGTACTGTTCTTTGAAACTGTATGATATTCAGTAAACCACACAAACTCATATATTAAATATTATGAAAATACATCGGGATCAGGATCCCACAACGGATCCTTTAAACAGTTTAAAGTGACAATTGGTGTAAAATAAATACTTTGAAACACATACGACTAAAGCATTCCAACTATTCGACTACCGGTAAGCTGTCTGAGTAAAATTGACATCTCTGTTATAGACCTATTGATCAGTGCAATATCAATTGATATAATTTGATCATAGTTGTTCAACTGCATCAACATTTTTTGTCCTTTCGTATGATTTTGACCTCAATTATTTGCTCACCTGAGTCATTGTAAACTTTTCGCATTTTCATCTAGACTTCTTCAGATTTTACTATACCGTGAGTGTGCCAAATTTAACCAAACTTGGCACGGAGTATCCTTGAAGGGCCATGTCCTCATACATATAAGTATGAATTTGTGAAAAATTAATGGCATCTTTTAAAAATCTTCTTCTCAAGAATCACTTGGTCTGACAGGAAAGATGACACTCATGTTGAATCATCCTCTGGTAGTGAAGATTCAATTTTGTTTAAATTATGACCCCAGGGCAGGGTGTAGGAGGAGCCATAATAGGGGGTCAAATTTTAACATAGGAAAACATTAGGAAAATCTTAAAAGCAAAACCATGATTGTCGTAATAATATTTGTGAAAGCATTCTCAGGTGGCATACATTTTAGCTTACTGAGATAGAAAAATAGGGAGATTCAGACCTCAAAAGAGATAGCAGCTAGTGTGCAGTGTGTTTTACACTTTGGATTTACAAAGATATAGTAGTTTTTAATTCACGCTAGTCACCTCACCATTTCCATCCCATGTGATTTTTATGTGCCCGAATCAATAGATCTGAGACGTATATTGTTTTTTTCCTGTCTGTATGTTTGTTTGTTTGTCTGCAAACTTTAACCTTTGCCATAACTTTAGAAAGATAAAACTTAAGGTTGATACATGTACTTCATATTTGGTATGCATACTAATTAGGTTCAAATTCTTTCAAATGACACCAACATTAATGACATTGTGACCTTGACTGTGACCTATATGCTAAAAATAGTTTTTACGTCTGCAAACTTGAACCTTTGCCATAACTTTTGAACCATGAAAGATAGAGACTTCATATTTGGTTTGTATACTCCACTGAAACGTTCTTTCAAATGACACCAAGTCAATGTCCTGGTGACCTTGACTGTGGCCTATATGCTAAAAATAGCTTTTTCATGCCTTTGTCATAACTATTGAACCATAAGAGATAGAGACTTCATATTTGGTGTGCATACCACTAATCAAATTCTTTCAAATGACACCAGGGTCAATGACCTTGTGACCGTGACTGTTACCTGTATACTAAAAATAGTTTTTTTTATTTTGCTGCCAGGCACATATTGTCTCTCAAACACAACCTGATTTTTAGTCTGGCTCACCAAAATGACCACCTGGGATGAGTTGAGAATATTCAATAATGATGTTTAATATTTTAAAATAGACTTCTTAAGACCATGAAAACATTGTTTCCTGTAACCAACCCAATCGACCCATTCAAATTGCAGCCGCATAATTTTTTTTCTTTCTGCCAAATCTGTGTTCAATCAAGCAGCTGATGAAATTTTTAACAAAATTTTAAATGAAGTTTGATTAAATCACCTGAGTCACTAATGTGACCTATTGTTATCTGTTTTTGTCTGTCGTCATCCGTCATGTGTTTTATAAAATAATAACATTTAAACATTTTCAGCTTCTTCTCTGCAACTGTAGATCTCTTTTCAAAGTAATTTACTATAAGCCCAGTGTTAACCAAACT
>PRKT01000311.1:110804-136342 GCA_003671525.1 Saccostrea glomerata
CCTTGACTGTGGCCTATATGCTAAAAATAGCTTTTTCATGCCTTTGTCATAACTATTGAACCATAAGAGATAGAGACTTCATATTTGGTGTGCATACCACTAATCAAATTCTTTCAAATGACACCAGGGTCAATGACCTTGTGACCATGACTGTTACCTGTATACTAAAAATAGTTTTTTTTATTTTGCTGCCAGGCACATATTGTCTCTCAAACACAACCTGATTTTTAGTCTGGCTCACCAAAATGACCACCTGGGATGAGTTGAGAATATTCAATAATGATGTTTGATATTTTAAAATAGACTTCTTATAAGACCATGAAAACATTGTTTCCTGTAACCAACCCAATCGACCCATTCAAATTGCAGCCGCATAATTTTTTTTCTTTCTGCCAAATCTGTGTTCAATCAAGCAGCTGATGAAATTTTTAACAAAATTTTAAATGAAGTTTGATTAAATCACCTGAGTCACTAATGTGACCTATTGTTATCTGTTTTTGTCTGTCGTCATCCGTCATGTGTTTTATAAAATAATATACAATTAATTACCCCTTGTGAGGTCAACATGGTGAAATAAGGACCCGAGACCTGACCCACGAGGTGACCTGACCTGACCGAGGCCGCATAGCGGCCGAGGTCAGGTCAGGTCATCGATTGGGCCAGGTCGAGGTTCCTTATTTCACCATGTTGAACTCACAAGGGGTAATTAATTGTTTTATTATACCGATATATATTAAAAAGTCGACCTGGCCCAATCGATGACCTGTCCTGACCTCGGCCGCTATGCGGCCTCGGTCAGGTCAGGTCACCTCGTGGGTCAGGTCTCGGGTCCTTATTTCACCATGCTGAACTCACAAGGGGTAATTAATTGTTTTATTATACCAATATATATTGAAAAGTATGAATCTCTAACCGTTATCAATTCTTTCTTTGATCTGGATCGGGATTCCGTACAGACCAGGTAGTGAAGTTGTTTACATTGACGTCTGCATGCAAGTCGTGTAAGTTTTTGCATCATGATTTACTGATTAAAACAATATTTGGTTCATAGCGACATACATTGTTATAACTAACGATTAATTTTCCTCTACAGTCAAAATCTAACACAGAATTCAACTCTTTAAAGAGCCGCCTCTACATTACATGAACTGAATTGTAACGAAATATTGAAACGATAAAATTTTATCTTATTGTGTATGGTAATGCAAAATGGACCATGCACAATTTTAAAAACATGTTGTTTTTTTCGAATAACTATTATCTTATGCATTTACTTCACTCAAAAACGATTTTTTGATTAAGCGGTCATTTTTAGCGGTCATTAAAAATAATGACCGGGTCATTATATCCCACGTGCAATGATTCCTAGGTCAGAATTGCTTTAAACAGTACCATTTGGAGTCATTGTTGTGTTTTAAAGTTTTCTTACCAGCCAATCAAATTCGAGTATTACCAATAGAGGTATGATAATAACATTTAAACATTTTCATCTTCTTCTCTGCAACTGTAGATCTCTTTTCAAAGTAATTTACTATAAGCCCAGTGTTAAACACCCAATTTTATGTTAACGCCCCCAAAATCTACCTGATTCAAGATCAATAATTAACCGCCTGTCAATCATTAAAAAAACAATAGCTTCTGATTTGATTGACAGGTCAGCTACCTGTGCTTCATGATAATCTGAGTTTGCATGTTTTGAAAACAATTACCTGGTCACGCGTCAAACGCTTTCATGTACCCGCATAGTATACACGCGGATTAGAAAACTCCAATATGTTTGAATTTCAAAAAATAATTGAAAGTAGGTTATTTAAACATTGACATAAATAAATATTTTTTTCTATCGTTTATCTGTAGAAAAAAGACAGCCTCCACAGAAACGGTCTAGAAGTCCAACGAATTAAATTAATTTTAAAGAAATGGTATATAAGGAAAATATTCAGTACTAATAAAAGGCATAGCATAGTTTTTAAAAGATGTTTTATTTTGTACTAAGGCTGCAATCCGCATGCTGTTGTACAGAAATTGATGTCAGAATTAATGCTCGAATTTCCTCTAGCGTCTGTTTAATATATACGTAATGAACATATGAAGATAATTAATAGTGATCGATTCTGAAATGAAATCTTTCTAGCAATAAAATTTTGTTAACACACGAAGAATAAAAAATATGGAATATTTTAGACAACATTGTTTGTCATGAAAAAAAACATTCCGATCGCGGTAAATGCATGTTCACATGCACGACGAATAGGTGGATCACTAATATTATTGATTTGTAGTTTTTACACGTGAATTTTTCTTTTATGTAAGGAAAACATTTTCTAAAACGATATACATGATATACATGTATCTTATTATTTTTTTCCCTTCAAAACATGACCGTACGATGAATGCGTTTAGTTTACAAATAAATTCCATTTAAAATAATTATTTTACGTAGTTCACTCAAAACCAGACACAAAACACGTAATATTGACCCTGATTACCAAACACAGACTTCCTGTGTAATGCCACGTATACACAGATTTTTGTCATCTTGGGTATTGGGGGTCTCCAGGTAAATAACATCACTGTTACTTAGACCACTCCCCCTCCTCAGGTAACCGTACGGTAAAAAAATTGGTTATTTCAAATATTACCGCAATTTTAATATTCATAACTCTTAAGATATCAACCAATCAGAAAAGGGCTTTCCCGGATTATGACGTTCTAACATCAACTTCCGGCCTCCCTTTTATACATTTTTACCGAGTCGGTAGCAGTAGACTGCGTATGAAGCGATATTTTAAAGATTAGAGAGGGTTTAATGTGGTTTGAGTTGGATTGCCCGAAAGTGGAGGCATAGTTAAGGTAAGTACTCTAAGGAAAGGGTTGTATCTGTTTATTTTAAACATATTGTAGACTAAAAATCGAGGTGAGGTAGCTGACCTGAAAAAAAACCAAGATGGCTACGTGTCCGACCTTGTTTATTATTATAGTAGGGAATTTTTTTTTATTTATAAAGAAAAAGGTTAAAAACGTCAAGCGCCTGTGGTGGATCAATAATATTATTGATTTGTAGTTTTTACTCGTGAATTTTTCTTTTATGTAAGGAAAACATTTTCTAAAACGATATACATGTATCTTTATTATTTTTTCCCTTCAGAACATGACCGTACGATGAATGCGTTTAGTTTACAAATAAATTCCATATTAAAATAATTATTTTACGTAGTTTCACTCTAAACCAGACACAAAACACGTAATATTGACCCTGATTACCAAACACAGACTTCCTGTGTAATGCCACGTATACACAGATTTTTGACATCTTGGGTATTGGGGGTCACCAGGTAAATAACATCACTGTTACTTAGACCACTCCCCCTCCTCAGGTAACCGTACGGTAAAAAAATTGGGTCTTTAACCAAACAGTTAACTTGCATGGACAATGTATGTACCATCTTAGGATGCACTCTACCAGGCTTGCCTCGGATGCTGAATCTGACCTACGTTTGCCGGATCATGATGAGCACACAGGTTAATGTTTTTGGTCCACTGGTTTCATTTCCAAGTAACTATGACCCAACAGTGACCAAACTTGCATGGATGATACATCTAAGGATGCATATTACATGTACCTGGCAGGATACATGTTATTGCTTTTGATGCATAGATGTCATATGAACATTTTCAGCTTCTTCTCTGCAAACGTTCAACCAGTTTCAGCAATTTTGGCACTTAGCATCTTAGTATTATGGGTGAAGGGAAACAAAAATTGTGAATTTCATGGTCCCTGCAGCTGCCCCCCTGGGACCTGAGGGATGGGGTGGGTTCAAAACCACTAAAATTAATGCAATCTTAAAAATCTTCTTCTTTACTCCAGAATTCAAACAAACTGATGGCATGACTGTAATAAGCATTGAGTCCTCTAATAAAATTGTGAAATTCATGGCCCTAGGCATAGGGATTCTAGTGCTTAGTCAGTTAGTGGTGGGGCTATATAGATTATAAAGTGACAATGCATTAATTATTTGAAAATCTTCTTCTCTGATGCTGGGTACTAAACAATTTAACTACATAGTTACATATTGTATACCGGCCTCTTAAGGACCTAGCTATTCCGTTGAACCTTGTTTTATCACTGAAAAACAAATGACAGATTGATACCCCGGTGAAATAATAAAAGACATCGGTGTTCACGCGTATTATAATGTAGAAGAAAACCTTTGCTGGTCACTTAACCATTGAATTACACAAGCGATGTTCAAAGTGCTAATAATCTTGGCAAAACATTATGTATTACAAGTATGTATAGGCATTGTATAATTTCAAGTGGCTATGGAAAAGCAACAATAGCCATATAAAGTAAACAAAGGTTTAACTTTTTATTGTAGTAGAAACAGCACTTTCTTGACAACCCTATATTAATGACTTATATGATAAATAGTCACCACTGAGATCGAATCTTAGTAGTAAATTTTCCAAAAAGTAAAAATTGTTGCATGTCATTTTTCTCCCCCCCCTCTTCCTTCATGAAATCAAAAATCCTACAAAAAATGTCTGTATTCATTGTATTTAAAACTGCAAATTTTCTGTTTACTGCCAATTTTATTTTTAAACAACGGTTCTACCCTATAAACTTTAAACAGGTCAATTACGACGGGACGTCGTTGCATTTAATTTAAATCACAATGATGGTGTATATGATATTCATTTGTAGAAAGATATCTGCACTTGCGCATTGTATTTAAATGACAAAAAATGTATTTTATAAAATGAAAGTAGATTTTGTGGGATTTTTCTGTACTGAGTTTAGAACATGAAATAATTCAGATTTTACCTTTAAAATGGACAACATTGGAACTACCCAAATGTAAGTTTGTTTAATTTGGAACAGTTACTTTAAATATGTGACGCAGTAATTAACATTAGAGTATTTAAGTTGAATTGAGAAGAGATGAAAATTGAAATATAAAGGGTAAAGCAGAGTTAATTTACACAAGAAAATGTGGTCCTTTAAGCCCATGGGCTATGTAATAATGTATTTTGTTTTTAATTTTATTACATTTTATCAGATGAATATTGAATAAAATATAACATAGATTCCCGAAATAAATTCGCCAAATATCATTTTCAGTAGGACATCCATGAAGCGTATCTCAGAGTCGGTATTCATTGGAATGTGTCGTAAACTCGGAACCTCACAGCAGGTGGCCATGAGGAGAGATGTGATGGAACTTGGTGATATGGTAAGAAGTTAAAAAGTGGCTACAATAAGTAGTTCTACTGGTATGCTGTTGAGTGGGAGTCAAAGAGAAGGATTCAGACTCAAAGAATCTGATCATGACATGATGATATGGCGAGTTGATCATCGTGTAATCTGGGAATTATCCCAGTCTCAGTATTACAACACACACTGCCCTAGGCATAGGGATTCTAGTGCTATGGTGGGGCTATATAGATTATAAAGTGACAATGCATTAATTATTTGAAAATCTTCTTCTCTGATGCTGGGTACTAAACAATTTAACTACATAGTTACATAGTTATGATGAGAAAGGGTGCCTCTTATAAATTGTGAATTTCTGATGATGGCCCCAGGTTCAAGGGTTCTGATGTTACATGCATGTGTAGGGTGGGGCTTTATCGATTAAATAGTGAAAATGCATTGATTTTTGAAAATCTTCTTCTCTGCTGCTTAGGTATTAAACAAACTCAACTTCATACATTGTTATGATTAGGAAGGGTGCCTCTTTTAAAATTGTGGATTTCATTGCCCCAGGGTCAGGCGTTCTGGTGTTATGTTGGGGCTCTATTGATTATAATGTATACAGTAAAACTTGTTTAGTACGAACACGGATATAGTGAATTCACGGATAAAGCGAAGTTATCTTTGATCCCCCGCTGTATAAATTTAACGAATTCCTTGTATGGATATAATAGGTCCCTGTGACTTCGTTATAACCAAGTTTTACTGTACATGTGTAGTGAAAAATGTCTTTTCTAGTACTACTGGAATTCAAGCAGTCAAACTATATTGGCATGATTGTAATAAGCATTGAGCCCTCAGCGCTCTACATGAATTGTGAAATTCATTACCCCAGAGGCAGGGAGTCTTAGGGTTGGGCTCCATTGATTGTATAGTGAAAATGCATTAATTAATTTGAAAATCTTCTCTTCTATTGAGTATACATGTATTAAATAAACTAACTATATATAGGAAGGGTGCCACTTCTAAAATTGATAATTTCATGGCCCGGCCCTAAAGGCCGGTTTACTCTATGCATCTTGACACATGCATCTAAACTCATGCTTCAATTTTGCCTCATGCATCTTCTTATTTACACTATGTGTCTTGATGCATGCATCTTTAGAATACTTTGTAAAGATGAAATTTCTCTACTTTAAAAAATAACAATACCTTCAAATTTCATTTCCAGATTTATTTTAGCTGAACAAATTATTCTTAATTTCCTTTTTATGATAATTCTTGGAAGATATAATTCATATTTATTCCAAAACAAAAACTCCTCTTTATGATGATAATCAAATAAGTTTTTCTTATTGTAGTTTTAATCAGTATTTTTTGTTTTTGTGTAACTTGGGAAGCTATTTTTGAAACTAAATGAAAAAAATAAGGCTTATGATTCAATATCAACTCTGACCTTTCTTTTCATTGGTCAGTTTCATGCATCTTGAAGCATGGAATAGAACAAGTTCTATTCCATCGTTCAAGATGCAACACCCATTTAATCTGACACAAGGGGCTTTTACACTGTGTCTTTAATACTCCATATGTATATTCTTTGAGGCAAGACATTTCCAAAGATATATTTTTTACCTTGACCTATGACCAACTTTTTTGTCCAGCTGGAATGTTTTTGTTCTGTCTGTCTGTTTGTCTCTCTGTTGTCAACTTTAACCTAGCCCATAACTACTGGGTGAGTGCGGCTATAGCTTTCATATTCACAGGATGAAATCTATCCATTTAGTGAACAGAATGATAATTGAATGGCAGCTGATTGACTACAGAATGGTAACTTACACGGTAGTTTTCAGCTGACATTCATTTGTCATTAAGTCAACTGAATGGCATATACATTTCAGTGACCATTCAGTTGTCATTCGATGACAATTCCATCATATTTCAGTGACCTTTCAGTTATTATTCAGTGAGCATTCCGTAATATTTCAGTGACAATTCCATTACATTTCAGTGACCTTTCAGTTATTATTCAGTGACCATTCTGTCATATTTCAGTGACCTTTCGGTTGTTATTCAGTGACCATTCCTATTTCAGTGACTATTCCGACATATTTCAGTTATTATTAAGTGACAATTCCATCCTATTTCGGTGACCTTTCAGTTATTATTCATTGGCAGTTCTGTTATTCAGTAACCATTCTGCCATATTTCAGTGACCTTTCAGTTATCATTCAGTGACCATTCCACCAGATTTCAGTGACCTTTCAGTTATCATTCTGTGACCATTCCACCAGATTTCAGTGACCTTTCAGTTATCATTCTGTAACCATTCTGCCATATTTCATTGACCTTCCAATTATTATTCAGTGACAATTCAGTAATAATTCAGTGACCATTTTGTCTTGTTTCAGTAAGACAATGACTATTTATTTACATTTCAGTGGCCATTATGTCACTTTTCAACAACCTTTCTTTTTTATGACCCTCTAGTCTTATTTCAGTAACCATACCATCTTAATTAATTGACTCTTCAGCATTCTTAAGTAACAATAAAATTAGCTTTCAATTCCAATTCTCAGAGAATGCGTAATAATTTCTATTACTGACCATTTAATTTCAATGAACTTTCAACAACACATACTGTGAAATCACTAATTTTCGTGGGGGGTTAATTTTCGTTGTTTTCGTGGTATGAAGAGACCAACGAATTTATATCCACCACGAAATGTAAATTTGCATATGCACAACTACTAAAAAGTTCTTCATCAACGAAATCAAATCCCCACGAACCAACATTTTTTCCTCAAACCACGAAAATTTGACTCCACGAAAATATGTGATTTTACAGTATTGCATGGAAAATTCTTCCTGTTCCTCATGTGAGACTTTTTATTAATTATTCATAAATGTTACAGAACCTCATATTGATACACATTCGTAATATTTATTTTGCATGTATTTGCTTAGAAGTCTATATACAAAGATATAATTATAAATCATCACATCTCTAGGATATGTATAGTTCATTTATCAAAAAAAAACCAAAAAAAAACTGTCACTTAATTCAAATATACAGTATGGCTTAAAAACTAGGCCTTCAACAAATTAAAATTGAAATCACATGCACAAACAAGGTTTCATAAACAATATCATATCTGGAATTACAAATTCTTAAACAAAACTACATTGATTATAAAAAAAAATCACATTAATCAATGTTAAATAACAATTTATTACAAAACAATCACACATACAACTGTAAATGACTGCAATGCATCAGTAGAATTAAAATATTTTAAAAGGAACAACTGTATTATCCTTAATCATGTAAGGCTTAGAATAATAATATGCCTTTGCTTTCAGCAATGTTCAGGCATTGATGAATAAGGGTAGGTAAGGATGCATTTATTCTGGACTTCTTTTTTGCACTTCTTAATGCAAATTGATCCTCTGTGACTGCTCTGATAGTCCACCAGGATACACCTTGCTATATTTACTGTCACCAAGCAAGCTGAGAAAAGTTCAGTATGCTTGTGTTAAAATTAACAATAGACATTATATTTCTAGTTCTAAATACAGAAAGATAGCATGTGCCCTACCCGCGCCTATGTACCTGTCTTCACACGGACCATGTGCTAGTGGATCTGTTGGACCACTTGAATTTGACAATGTCCACTGTTTTGTTAGTGACATATGGCCTCCCTATGCATCTTCCTGGATAGACAGATGTCACTCATGGCCCCCTCCTTATATTATCGATGAAATAGTACAAAACGGGTGTCACATAGTACCAATAGGACATAAACTTGGAAGAAATGAAGACAATGAATGGAGAATTTCTTTCTCGCGGGCGGAATGTACACTCGTGAATGCCATGAACCATTGCCAGTTCTTAACCTACGGTTTGCTCAAATTGTTTTTAAAGGAAATACTGAACAATGGATTAAACGACGGTGATAAATTACTTTGTTCCTATCACATGAAGACAGCAGTTTTTTGGGTGATTCAACAAAATATTAATCCTAACTGGTGTCCAAAAAATCTCCTGGAGTGTGTCTGGGTCTGTTTTAAGCTAATCCTTAAATGGGTGTATGACGGGGTCTCTCCAAACTTCTTCATTCCAGCAAATAATATGTTTCTGAGTAATATTCATGGTGCAGCACAAAAATATTTATTCATTAGATTGTATGACTTGTATAAGAAAGGGTTTGCATTCCTGCTACACAGTCCCTCTATTAGATCTTCCATTATTTCTGCCATTTATAACCCTAGATACTCTATCGAGAAACTATGTACAGATGAGCACACTCTGATATCTGAAAATGAATTTGACATGGAGTTGTTTTTAGAAATACAAAATTATGATTCAATATTAATCTACAAAACACCTCTACAGACCTTCATAATGTACCTACAAAAAATAGAACGGTTGATTGGTGCACATCCAATGACAAAATATCAAATAATTATGGTTCAGAAATTAACAGTCTCTATCCTTCAGAACCTTGCTTTTACATTTCAATTACACACGATGAGTTTTGCATCTGAAAACAAACTGAGGTATAGAGCTGACAAGATTTCATGTAATATGCTGAAATTATCAGCAACGTTTGGTTGTATCTCTGACTTGTTGTTTATAGCTATGTATCATTACGAGACATTTAGATACAAGAAAGCTTTATCTATAATAGACGTGGTAAAGATTAAGTTAGCACACCCATGTGTAATGTATATGTATAATGTAGATGCAGAGAAGTATATAGAGGCAGTAGGGGAGCAGCCTTGGTTTACAAAGATGCGACACGCTGTAGCACGAGATGTTACACTTGAAAACATGATCCATTATATTTGTGAATTATTACCAGAACAATAGTCTGGTCTAGAGAATACAACTTTTTCCTTATCTGTCCCACTCTTTGTGCTGTTGTACATGTTAGAGATTCTTTGTTGCAGACATGTAGATACAATTAGAGCACAAAGAGCTCTAGATGATCTACAGACCCTAGTTTACTATGATCATGGACATCTTATACATAGAGATTTTAGAGACATATCGTGGCAGATTTTTGGAATCTGTCAACAGGTTACGGGGAACTTCCAGGATGCTTGGCACTCATACCTACAATCTCTCAGACAAAGTCATTTAACAAATGGAATACAAACAGCTACAATAATGAGGATACAAGATATTTGTCAATGAGAATCATTTTATTATAACTTAATAAATCTCAAAAATTAGTATATATATTATATTTTTTATTGAAGATATATTTCTTATATCCTGATTGACTTTCGATTTTTCCCCTCCCTGATCCCACCTATGGTCTATGAAATTTCCAGTGGTCATTGCATTATGATCTCTTCACATATTTGTATTACTATTTTTTTTTTAGATCGACCACTTTTTTGTTATCCTTTCCTTTTCATAGTCCAATACCTGAAAATTTGATTAGTTATTGTGGCCCCAAGGGGTCGATGATTTCAACAATTTAGAATCTATACTAGTCTACCTTATGAAGCCTCCATGCAAGATTCACTTTTTCTGGTCGAGTGCTGAAAAACTAAACCCAAATTATTTTACTTTTTCGGTAATCTCCCATTGGAAGGGAACTTGGCCTTCATATGTACAATTCAGTATCTCTTTTACCTTTGGATGCTTCGTACAACTTTGGCTAAAATTTGGTAAGTAGTTATATTTAATTTACACTTGTCACACTAAAATTAGCTTCCACTTTAACAAAAGTGATACTAATAAAGATTTTTTTTATTGCGTGCAATTTATATGCACATTTTCTCTTCTTTGCCTTTTCATTTCAAAGGTTGTCTGTAAAAAAGAAACAACATCTTTATGCAGCCAACTTTGTGAATTAAAATTTTGTAAACTTGTTATAAAAAATAGAGAAACCAAAATACCCAAATCCCCGTTTTTAAAATTAATTATATCAAATCACAATGATAAAATTTTATCATGATTTGTTGTCTAATTCATCAAAGTACCGAAGGTTTCACAGATGAAGCGAAGCTTAGCATCACACTCTTTATCATTCCATTGACCTCTTTTGTAACCTGGATAGTTCATCTGTGCACAATCCTCACCAACACTGTCAGGTTGCCTTGGCATCCAGTTTGTGTAGGTCACTGGCTTTCCTGTTGAAAAGAACCGCCATCTTCCTTCCACAGACAGGTCGTTTAAATCCAACCATAATTTTTCTGCATGAACAAATTGTCCAAACATGAGTCAAATATAGTAGACTCTGTGATGTTTTTTTTTTTCAATATAAATATTATATATTGAGTCGAAATATGAATGAAATAACTATTGTTATTGTTAAATCATAGTCCATTTATCTGAAAGTTGAATTGAAAGCTACAGCTGTAGAATTTTTTTTATTACATTTTGCTTCATAAGAAGATTAAAGTACGTCGGTTATGAATAGCGGAAAAATTATCTAAATTCCGTGTCATTTTTTTTTTGTAAAAGTTACATGCATATACCGTTGGAGAAAGTTTTTACTAGCCACTCATTTTCTTCTTTATTCTCTATTCTTACTAGGGTAGCTTTTTGTAATCTGCAGAACATCTGACAAAATATACTGATTAGTTTGTCATCTTTGTTGCTCAGAATTTTCTAATAAAAGAAAAAGAAAAGTTTTCTTTCAAAAGAGTATCTTACTTGAGCTCCAAACCAGTCTAGTTTTTGAGCAAACTCTCTGTAGCAGTGCCCTCTGAATCGCTTCCATCCGTTCTTACAAGTTTCTGTAAAATTAGTTCATTACATAATTGATTTCTAGCAATTGCAGATATACAAATTGTGTAATACACCTTCATCATCTGCATACGGAGTTTGTTTACACTATATCGCAGTTGATTCGATACACAAAAGCATGCTCTACGTATGAACAATTTCTAAAACGAGGTAAAATATTGACAAAAAAGTTGATGAAACAAGAATTTCAACTGTCTCGTTTAAAGTCATCATTTTGAAGGTTCTATGAATTATACAATGACCTTGTCAGCAAATACTATTTTTCATTGAGTTCAATTGTAACTTACGTGTTCATACTTAATGTAAGTCCATTATTTATACAGTGAATTGACGACAGATTTTTTCGTCATTTCCCGATCATGACAAGGTGCACACGGCGGGTGTGACGAGTCGGCAGGGGTGCCGCTCATGTCTGACAATGGACAGTCAAGAAAGGGTAAGAAATCCAGACTGAACCAATCAGCCATTAGGTACCTCTTGGGTCCATATTAGGCATTTACAACCTTTGGGCAGTGTAGAATCTTTTCATGCCATTACTTACTGTAACACAGAAACTTGATTTATATGGTCTCATCCAAGGGCCAGTTTCCACATCCCACAGAGGGATTCGAACCAGCAATGTCCTTACTCTAAGACTCTAGAGCAATCACTCTAACCACTGTGCCATGTGGGCAATGAATTGTCATTAGCACATTGTACAAAAAACTGTTTAGAATTTTTAATAAAATTTTACCATACAGAATCTAATGTCAAAAAAAGATAGCATCAACAGATCGACTCATTGCCTAAATCAATATTTGATTTGAAAGTTTTAATTTGAATTTTCCATACAGAGTTACCTGGTACAAGAAAAGATGGGACTTCAGAAAATGTTGGCGTTTATGTCAGTGAAGGATGAGGGACTGTGCACGTCTACAGCTTTATTGGTCCAGAACCTTCTAACTAACATCTCTGGCCTCCCAGAGTATAGAAAACAACTACAGCATTACAAAGACGAGCGCAAGCAAGGAAATCCATGCAGATATCCCAAGTTTGAAATGGGTATGTATCTTCAGTGGGTAAAAATAGGCATAGATCTAATGCAGATCCACGTACTAACATAATGTAGAATGGATCAATTACAGATAGGGATTCCTACTAGCTTCTGATTTAGCACATAATCATCCGACGATGGCATAATATACCTACATAAAATCAAGGGGTCTTTTAATGGCATAAAGATGGGAGGTCAGATCATTTCCAAGACAGTGCTTAACAAAATTAAAATTTGTTTTTCGTAAAGTTTTTTAACACCTAGAAGGTTTGAGAAAAAATACACCACAAACATTGAAATAATTTAGAATTATATCCAGATTTTTCTCATACTTGAGGATAAAAGCAACAAAAAGTATACTATTTTGAAGAAATTACAGCATGTGTAGTAAGTAAATTTTGGAATGTATGCATTGTGATTAGGCATATAAAACCATCATACATCCCTGTATATTCCAACATTTGCAATGGCTGACTGCCATACATTTTTTAGAATCAGACATGGGTTACTACGAAAACATTAAATCATTGAATAAATTATATATTTTCAAGGAAGTGCCTGATTCACATAGAAATAAAAAAATTAATATGAAAGTTTGATCAAATTTTTGCTCATCATGCTGTTTACGTCCGTCCCTTCAGTGATTGTACTTTGTGACTTTAGATGAGCGACAGACAGAGTTCATTGACTGTGTGTTTAAAGGCCTGGTGAAGATGTTACAGAGTAACAAAGTCTCTGGATTTGGAAGAGATTCTGCCATGGAGCTGATCATCAAAAACATGTTACGCACCGACGGGGTTCAGTGGACCAGAAAGTTTCTAGACACGGATGGTAAGGCACAGGAATCAGACAATATGTACATTTATTTTGATCCCCTATTAAAGAGAGTTCATTGTGTCAAGTAAAGTCTACATATACTACAGATGAATTGCAGGAATTCTACAAAATGTAATTTGAAGCATTGAATTGTATTTTTGCCCAAAAATGCATCTGTGTTTGCAATCAAAGTGTGAGTTGATTAAGAAAAATTATGTAACTTACAAAACAAATATCTAAGCCTTTAAAATATTCTGATATACTGTAGATCACTTAATTTTAGCGACACCTTATTTTCGCGAGATAGTCATCGAGTCTTTATTAGCGAGACAGAATTTTCACGAATTGTGGTAATTGCTCTATATAATCTTAAGGAATACTATTATACGCGAGAATGAAATTTTCATGAACATACCGTCTCGCGTAATTACGCTAAAATAAAGTTCTAGCGAATAAAAAGTGATTTACAGTAAAATTACTGTATATGTTTCGTGATTGCAGAAATCTCACTCTTTTTGTCTGTGTAATGAATTGCAGGGTTTTCTGCTCTAGCCATGTTATATCAGCACACACTGGCTGAGTTGATACCTTGGTATTTACTATTACATTCTGTAGGTGTTGAGGGTCTGTTGACCATTGCCTCCGCCATCCCCACGCATGAGACCTGTACGATAGATATCACAGAGAACTCTAAGTACCATGCCTCCGTGGCCCTAGCTAAGATCTACGATGACCTCGGCAGTGACAAGGAGAGAGACATGTTCAGGGACCAGTGTAGTGCCTTCTTCAAGTAAGCAGGATATAGCCAAGGTCTCTTACAAGATTGGGATAATTTTCAGTGATCTAGTCTCTCATGGAGAAAATAGAAAATGGAGAAGGGTAGGGGGGATAGAAAAATGTTCTTCATTTGTAGCACAGTCATGGTATTTTACCTCATAAAATGTCATCCAATTAGGTATTATGTTTAGTAGAGGGTAATAAAAGGGAGAAACAATAAGATTTTGAGATCAATAAGTTAATTGATTAGTTCAAAACATCAAGAACATTGATATAAGTCCACAGTAAAATCTGAAAAAAAAATCATTTTTGTTCAATTTTACAGATATTTATTCCTTTTTTTTTTCAGAGATTTGTTTGGGGATTCTCTGTTTGAATCTAAAGTAGAAGCCATTAAATGTATCTCTTCACTGCTGCAAGTAAGATTTTGTATTTAAAACATTAAAACATCTATGTTCATATTGTAATCACAGTAAATCCTTGTTCATGTTGTAATTATTTTTCCTAGATAAGGAGTATGTAGTTAACTTATTGACAGTCAATTCTTTACACAGGGTCCGTATGAGGTTGGGAACATCATTCTAGGTTTTGATGGGGTCACACAGATCATGCTTACCTTGGCCAACAGTGACATCTTGTTCATGTTGTAATTATTTTTCCTAGATAAGGAGTATGTAGTTAACTTATTGACAGTCAATTCTTTACACAGGGTCCGTATGAGGTTGGGAACATCATTCTAGGTTTTGATGGGGTCACACAGATCATGCTTACCTTGGCCAACAGTGACAACCCAATGCATCAGGTAACTAACCAAGGATAGCTCATAATCCTCAATTTACTGCTGTCTAAATTTCATTTTATTTGGTATTTGAATAAATGAAAGTTAATAGTGAAATGTTTTGTGTTTCGGACATGTGGAAAAGGTATATCAAACTTCTAAGTGTATATTAATGCTAAATACTGAAATTAAAAAATATCTGTAATTCATAAAGTTACATAGACTCTTATTTCTTTCAGAGTTTAAATACAATATTTTAAAGGTTTTAATATTCAGGACTCAGATGCAATAAAGCTGAACTACATATATTGATATATCTATCAAATATTGAAATAATTATCATTTTTAAAATGAGTCAGTTATTATATTATGGTTTAACTTTTAATCTGAAATACATTTTGGTACACCATCGTTTCAGCAAGTAGCTGTGGAGGCCATTGTCCACTCAGCATCTAAAAAGGACAAATGTGCTGGCTTACTGAATGATGCTGTACCAGTGTTAAAGAAGCTGTATCAGGAATCAACTGATGCTGTAAAAGTCCGAGCTCTTGTGGTCAGTATGATTAACTATAATTGCTTATATGACAAATTAATGTTGGAATAAAGACATGGCAAGTATGTTTATCTTATGTTGGATACCTTTGACCTTTTCAGGGTTTATGCAAGTTGGGTTTCTTTGGCTATTTTGTTTTTCTTTGAACTTTTTGGGCTATTACATGTATGTCTATCTTACCGTATATACTCGCCTATAAGTCGGTCAAATAAAAAGTCGGTTGTATTTAATAAGCTTATATATCAGAGGGACTGAACTCATATACCATTTATTTTATAGCTCGCCTATAAGTTGGACAAGAGATTAACTCCCATAAATCCGACTTATAGGCGAGTATATACGGTATGTTGAATACCTTTGAATTTTTCAGGGTTTATGTAAGTTGGGTTCTATTGGCTATTTTGCTTACTAGTATCTTATGTTGAATACCTTGGAACCTTTCAGGGTTTATGTAAGTTGGGTTCATTTGGCTATTATTTGTATCTTATGCTGTGTACCTTTGAACTTTTCAGGGTTTATGTAAGTTGGGTTCATTTGGAGGCTCTGATGCAAGTCACAGACCGATGCAGGATGGCTCTACCCTGGCACTAGCCAAGGCTTGTAGAAAGTAGGTTATCACTGTATCAGTGCACTGAGAAAAATTAATAAAGATGCCAAGTTATTCCTTAAATGTAATAAAATATGAGTGTATAAATTGTTTGTTAGTATTGAGAACCCCATTTCATTTCAAGATTTCTGAATGATCCAAACAAGAGTGTTGACCTTCGGCGCTGGGGCACAGAGGGTCTGGCGTATTTAACACTAGATGCTGAGGTTAAGGAGGAATTAATCAATGATACGGCTGCTCTTAAATCTCTCATTGATGTTGTCGCTGTAAGTTCTTTATATCTGACTTACTGTGTTCTTAAAATGGTACTACATATTTTAGGCTAAACTTTTGCTAAAGACATCAAGAAATGATTATTTACTGTGTACAGCTATTAAATTCATTACACATTTAGATTTTGAAAGTCTTCCAGGGAATTTTCTTTTTAAATCTTTCTGTATTGCATATTACAACTACAGGCTGTACATGTATAAAATGTAGATTAAAAAAGAAAAATTAAACTTTATTTATTTTTTTACTTAATTGATATTTACCAGAAATAAATTTTCCTATTAAAATCAATTTTTCTTTGATTCAACATACAAAAGCATTCTAAGTAATTGCCAGTTCATCTGTGTTCTGAACATCAAGGATTGACTATACACCATTTCTTTATAATCTATATGCATGATTCTTATGTTCATCACAAAGGACACATAGAAACTTGGTGTTGATCTAAAGACATAATTAACATCTTGTTTGTTTTGAAATAATATCTGATATCTGATGAAGAGGAAAAAAGAAGAGCTCCCCTGAATACATGAATAGCAATTTATTTCTCAGAAAGCCGACAAGAACATCCTCTACCCAGCAGCCTCTGTGTTTGTGAATCTCACCAACAGTTATGAGAAACCGGACATTCAGCCTGAGTTGATAGAGCTGGCTAAGTACTCCAAACAACACGTACCTGAGGAACATCAGAAGGTCAGATAACTGTGTATATATCAGCCAGGGTTCTCTCTTCTCATCATTCATTCAGGAATTAAAAAGTATTCATTCATACATTGTAAGAGGGTTGTGAAAAATGAAATGTGAGAAAAATTTAGTGAGAGTGATTATGATGTAAAGTTACTGCTTATGAAAATTAATATCCAATTTATATTTATACAGTCTGTAATATTGCTAATTTGATATGAAGATTACAAAATATGCAATATCATCTGCATTTTACACAAATCTGATTTTTACAGGACAAGCCAGAGTTTGTAACAGAGAGGGTCCATAAATTGGCTAAAGCTGGTGTTGTATCAGCCTTGGTTGCCATAGCAAGTACAGATAGCCCCAATACAAGGGAACAAATTTCCAGGTTTGCTGGCAAAATGTGTCTCTTGTAATGTTATGGGAGAATTTTTGTTAACTATTGATGTCGATTCTTTAGATGTGGAAGTCTTCATTGCTATTTCTTACCCAGTATAAAAGTAACTACCAGGTACTTCCTGTTCAGAATCCATTTTCTCAACACTGTAGTAATGGTGATGCAAAATTTGACATTTTAAACTTGCAACTTCATTACCTTTTCCATGTAGATGAAGAATATCTTGGAAAGAAACCAATATATTTGGAAGTCTTTTCAGATATTTTAAAATGACTATTGCTATGCTTTAGATATATTTAAGTACAATACATATAAAGTAGAATGGTAGAAAACTGCCATTAAAATTTGTTTACTTTTGAACTAAGATTAAAGTGTCAAGACTATCAACTGATTGATTGTTGTTAATGTCCTTCTCAAGAATTTTTACAATCATATGGAGATGCCACCACTTGCTGGCAGGGAACTACAAATTCTGACCTATACTTGGCACTTAAGGTCATAAAGCAATGAGCGACACTTATGGCCATTGAACAGGGAGGGATCTTTTTCATGCCAGCACCTTCTGCGACACGAGACCTCGATTTATACGGTCTCATCCAAAGTACAGGTTGCCACGTCCCACAGTGGGATTTGAATCCACAAAAAATCCGCAACTGTAGACCAGACGTTCTAATAACCACTGTGCAACATGAGCGACTCAAAACTACTGATAACTGATATTTAATACTTAAGTCATGAAGTATAGTTGGAGGAATCTAGATTTTAGTGCAATAGACAGACAGCAGATGGAGGGGAAAATACTTTCTATATGATACATTGAAATGATTTTGTATTGCTTTGATAAAATATTGCAAATTTTTCTTTAAAATAAAACAATTATTAAATTATGCCATATGATTCATTATAGGTTGGTCCTTGGCAAGAGATACTACTGAGTACTCTGGTGAGTGAGAAGGTGGAAATCCAGCACCGGGGCTGTTTTGTTGTGAGGAACCTGTTGTCTGTCAGTAAGGAGGTGGCAGAGAAGGTGATAGAGGGACAGATGCTGGAGGTCCTGATGGCCCTGTCTATACTGGAGGACCCTCAGAAGGAGGTGGTCAAGAAGTGTGCCTCCTCCTGTCTGGACATCTGTGTGGAGCACGGACTGATCAAACCAAAGGAATGACCCAATATAGCTACCATACCTCAGTGCCAAATCCCCAGAACAAGTGTGCAATATGTGACAGAGCGTGTCCTGATTCATCAATGGATAGCTGGGAGCAGAGAGAAACTCCACTCTGTGTTATGAGATGTGTTATATATCTAGCTTTTCATAAATGAAATGCTATTTTAAATAGCTGCCAGTTTTCATATTCATCCTGTGATATTTGTATTGATCACACTAATAGGTAAAATTGTATGCTATTTTATATAACATGCACAAGTGAAATCAGTAAAACATCAAAAAGTATCCTCTCATTTTGAATTAAAAACTGACAGGATTAATAATGAAATTAAGAATTGTGACAGAAACAATAACCCCATATACCTTCTCAACAAATATGTAAATTTAAAAAATCTTCAGCTAACTGTAGGATATATAAACCAGAATATCATACTGTCTTCCAAATATATCAATAGTGGCAGCTTGCTTTCATGTGTTTTGTCATCTTTGTTATTTATTAATACTTATTAAAACTTTTTTTCATCATTATAAATTGTCCACTTCCTTAGCTTTGTAAAGAGCAGTGTCTTGATTTTATATAGAATAAATGATGTTTGAATATGTTTTTTCTCTCTCTTTAAAACATCTTATTTCTTTACTGGAGAAATCTTCCATTATAGATGACCCCAGTTATAGAGTAGATAAAGTTTTCACAAATAATATGGTATACATGTAAAAGTTAAACTTTTATTTTGCAAGTATAATGAATAAACAAAACGTCTACGAAAATCAGATCTACATGTAAATTGTGAGTAGAAAAACAAAAATAAAATCCTATATTATGTCATGATAAGTAAAGATTGATGTCCATTAACTGGGCACTCCAACTTTGTCCCTATGGTTCTTCATTGCCCACGCCATCCATTCTAACTGGTCTAACATTTTCTTGGCCCCTGATTCCATGTGGTCATTTTGGGGGTTACCCTCGGCATCAAATGCTTTTTGTACCGTAGGAATTCCAAAAATGTTTGATACACTAAGACAGCCTAGTTCTCCTGTCAGTGTTCGCAAGGCCATCGCAGCTCGCATTCCACCAAACTGACCTACAATGAAAAATAAAATACTTAGAAATATACCAGAAAAAAATGTTTCATACATTTGATCCCAAACCCTTCTTCCACTGAGTAAGGTCTATGGCTACAGTAATTTGAAAGTCATGTTCTAAATTTTAAATGGACTACGACATCATGGGATAAATATAAAATTTAGAACAAGCCGTCTCGTGAGTAAGAAGTGTACAATTGACGGGTTTAAACAGTACTTTTGTTTTAAAAAAGGTTTTAAAAACTTAACAAAAAATGTGAATAAATAAAATAGTGCAAAAAGAGGAGGGAAAAAGGTTTGACACTTTACATAAGTAAACCTTACAATTGTGCAACACATAAAATACTCATTCACAAAGAAAAAAATTTAATCATGCCGTAAATTTTGCATTTACCTCCACCTATTAGATTCAAAACTTACGTGATAATATTCTGACACCTCTTCATGCAGGTACATTGTAGTCGGAAAATAACTGAGTTGAGACAAGATGCTCTATTTCTTTATAGCATAAACGGGAGCTTCTATAAACATGTTAAACATCGGGACCAAATTAGTGTATTAATCAGTCAGGTGATGTGTCCATTTTTTAAAAGCAGAAACATCAGTATACTTGTAGATTTATTAAGAAAGTTGCCAGGTCCAGTGTCGGATACTACATGTATGCTAAAAAAAAAACAACCCTCCTCCCCCCTTTCTGTCATGTTCTAAATTATGAATTTACCGGTTGAAAATAATCACAAAATTTAGAACATGATATTTTACTTCCACATGGTAAATTCAAAATTTAGAACATGACATTGCGACTCATGATGAAAAAAGATGTCCGCTTAGTAAGTGTTTTTAATGATTTAACTCAACTTAAGACGCCAAAAGCCTGTCAACCTCTCTTTCCTTGTGTTCCTTCAGCTTCTCCCTCGAATCTAAATAAGAAAAACAAATATTTTTTTCCGAATGTTACATACCCATGGAATATGTAACAAGTCCACTGGGTTTAAATGAGTAGGCGCTGCAGGGGAATGCGTCCAGT
Source organism: Saccostrea glomerata (assembly GCA_003671525.1). Classification (NCBI taxonomy): domain Eukaryota; kingdom Metazoa; phylum Mollusca; class Bivalvia; order Ostreida; family Ostreidae; genus Saccostrea; species Saccostrea glomerata. Next base: position 131,955 of record PRKT01000311.1, read on the forward strand.
AAATTTGTGAGTGCCGGTGGGATATTGTGATTGTACTCCGCCGACACTATGACGTAAGCGTCTGCTTCCTTGACGTGCTTTTCGTTTTCTAGCAAAATTTTTGGAGCTCCTTTTCTTTCCGGGCCATAAAAATGTACCGGTTGTGTGATCATAGGGAAATTCATCTCCAAAGGATCTTAAACAAACAAAAAATATTATTTAATTAACTTAAAAAAAAATAAAAAAAAATAACAAAAATGATTAAATATTATATTTACATTAAATGTCTTGACTTTCCTTATCTGTAATGGACTTTTTAAAAAATATAATTTCAGAATAATTTCGTACATCATAACACATTATGTTCAAGAGCAGAACTCAGATCTGCAAATCATTCGTTGAAAATGTTAACAATTACATGTAATTGAATACATGACTCTGCAAATTGAATTAGTGTATTACTGCAAAGCTGGCGTGAGTTAACATATGAAAAAAGGAAAAAAAAATTCTTCTTTTTTAAAATCATAGTCTAGTTATTAACCTGAAGTCGTTTTTTTTTTTGGCCAAATAAACATATGATAAAATTAAAAATAAAAAGAATAATCTCACAATTTGTTAAACAAAACAAAGCAAAATGTATGTGTTTATATCAATATTTCTTTTCGCAGCAATATTTACAGGAGAGGGGTTTTATATAGAATACATGTAAATTTTCAAACCATTCTTTCATATACTTTCAGATTTCCAAGAACGACAATTAGGTTTTGTTTACTTTTGATTCAGACCAGGTTCAAATTATAGGACAAAGACTTCATTAAATACATGTGCAGTGTACAAAATAGGAATAATTCAGAATGATTGTTTTCAATAATATTGACTTGACCTGTAAACTATTTATAATATGCACATATAGCCCTATATCATTGTTGTCGTACACATGTTCGTTCACCTGCATGATATCCCCCCCCCCCCCCCCACACACACACACACGTCTTACAAACAAGAAATAAAATATACCAAAGAATGTGACGTCAAAATTCCTTTCCTCTAATTTCCTCCTGATAAATGTGGCGACCCTAAGTCCCTGTCGTCCGTCCCGAATGCTCCCCAGGACCAGAAGAACTTTTAATTTCCCTGCCATCTTTCGACAAACTCCTCGGCTTAGCTAGAATCCGGATAAAAATAGATCCGGAATCTTGACAGAGTATGTTTTAATTTATTCTTGTCCTAACCTACTGTCACTGTATTTATAAGCGTATTGCTTGAAAAAAGGCTGATCGTTAACCAATGGGGTTAATCCAAACGGTAAGTTCTAAATTCAAACCTTTTTGCAATATTGAACCAAAAAATATAGTAGTCGAAGAAATAAATTATTTAATTATTATTTATGTTATGTATAATTGTATATGAAAGAAACCCCTCAAATATGAACCCCCCCCTTGAATCTATCGCATATTCAAATTTACAAGATTTTCAAAGAAATATATTTTATTTACATCTCACTAACCCTAGCTGCTGGGCCATGAATTTCACAATTTTGGAAGAGGCATTCTTGCTCATCATAAGTTTGTATTTGTTCAACATATCTATGTACTTCTAAGTTTATTGAAATACCCAGGAGCAGAGAAGATTTTCAAAGAAATAATACATTTAAACTATGTCATCTATAGATATATTTCATAGATCTGCAGATCTGCAGCGTTGTGGTTTTATATATACATGTGTATTTGTCTTTTACTATAACGCTACAGATCCCATACTGCAAAAAGGTGCAATTTACGGCGCAGTATTTTTTGCGCATTTTCGGGAGAATTTCTCCACTTTCTAGCTTTGGTCAACCAACTACCTTTCACTCACTAATTCTAGACACATTCTGTAGCCAATATGTATATTTTATACACCTCCCAACCATTTATAGTTGTCTCTAAAGGCAATAGTTTAAGGTAGGATTCTTCTCTGGTTTCTGACTAGATGAAACATTCAAAGTATATTTGCTTATATGTCTTATATATTAAGGTGAAAGGAATTTTAAGGACCATATTTTTCTTTCCTCATCACAATTGTACAACTTTAAATAGAAATGGTAAAAAGCCTTTGAAAACTAGCAGGGACTATATTTTTGGCGGAATGGTGGCGTATGAAAATATCTTCTTTTCTGCCTCTAAAAATTATAATAGAACAATAAATTTAGTTATAATTTTTACACAATCGAAGACTTGAAGAAATTTTCAAATCTAAGTTAAATCAATAATGAGGGACTAAACTTTCAAAATATATCAAATGATTATGGTTTTTCAAACAAACTAGAACTTTGTTAGCTTTTAAACGCCTCCTATCAAAGTGCAGATTTGAGCCAAAAATCCATAAAAAGTATTTTTTATCTCTTATTAAACGATCAAAACTTTTTGTTTTTGTATCATTTTGTACATTTATAAGACTACATTATTAAATGTGAAAATAAGAAAAAGTTAAATATAGGAAGCATATGAAAATAACTAATATATCCTAAAAAATAAGGAAAAACAGAGAAAATTCGGATTAGCCAAAATCCAATTAAGTTAAATTTTTAATGTAAATTTGGTAATATCATGCTATGGACCCGATATAGTAATATGTTTTTATGCAAAAATAACAATCTTTAAACTTTCGAAATAGAAGTAGGTATCACATGATTGGCATCAGTATTTTTTTTATTCTTAATGTCAAGAAAAAAGATAATGACCTTGACCTGACCTTGCCTCTAATATAAAACGGTCAAATTTAATTTCACTGATACTATCACTTACTGATATTGTCTTCTTGATTCTCTGAAAATTTCATTGATTTTTAAATATTAGAAATATGAAAAGAATCCTACCTTAACTCGCTTGAAGTGAATCTTCAGTAATCTAACATATACTATTAATCAAGCGAGTTTATCACTTGTAGAGGCGACTATAAAGGGTTGGAAGATGGATAAAATATACAGATTAGTTAAATAATATGCCTAGAATAAGGGAGTTAAGGTAGTTAATTGACCGATGCAGAAAAGTGGAGAAATTCTCCCCAAAAGTGCGCAAAATATATTGCGCCGTAGATTGCACATTTTTTGCATTACGGGATTTGTAACGTTATGGTATAAGACAAATAATAAAACCATAATGCTACAGATCTGCAGCTGTATATTTCATAACCCCGCCCTACCACTAGAACCCGATCCTGGGGCCATGAAATTCACAATTGTGGAAGAGGCAGCTAGCATAATCATGTACTTGGTTAGTTTATATATTCAATACTTAAGAACAGAAAAGAAGATATTCAAAGAAATATAATGCATGTTCACTATATTATCAATAAAACCCCAGCCTAGAACTAGACCCCTGATCCTGGAACCAAAAATAAAATTCACAATTTTGGAAGAGGCAGTCTTATTCAACATAACTACATGTATGTACATGTACTTGTTCAGTTTATTTAATGCCCAGTAGCAGAAAAGAAGATTTCAAAGAAATAATGAATTTTTCTATAAAATCTGTTTAGCCCCGCCCTGGCACTAGAACCCCTGACCCTGGGGCCATAAATTTCACAATTTTTGTAGAGGACTCAATGCTGATTACAATCATACCGACAGTGTGACTGCTTGATTTCCAGGAGTAAAGAAGATTTTTAAAAAATGCATTAATTTTAGTGGTCTTGGCTCCACCCCTCAAGCCCGAGAGGGACAAGGGCCATGAATTTCACAATTTTTGTTCGATCATTGACGCTTTACACAAGAATTGGTTGAAATTGGTTCAGCGTTTGCAGGGAAGAAGTTGAAAACGTTCAAATGTAAGCGCACAATGCTCGACGACGGACTTAAACGAATAGCAATAGGTCAGCCGAGTTTATTCAGGTGACCTTAAAAGATCAACTTGCTTTGCACCTAATTGATCTGCCATCATCATCTCATTCATCTGCATATACAGTTTATTATTTCAGCTGATATGCAAGTGCATGTTCTAGGTACGAATAATTTCTAATACTAGCCAAGCTATTGACAAAGAAGCTGGTGATACAAGGATATGAGTATTTTCGTTTGAAGTTTCGCAAATTATATGATCGATACAATGACCTTGATAGCAAATCGAATGCATCCTTGACCTGTTAACAGCATTTTATTGTTAAATTTGTAACTTATTTTCACATTTTACATTATTACTTAACCTACTACATGTATATAAATTGTAACTAGTGCTAATTGTAACGGGGACCGTTACAGATGTTCCCCAAACGCTCCCCAACTCCCTTTTGGTGCCATATTCCCTGTAAGCTTCATTAAATAAGACAAACTCTATGCATCTGAGATTTTAACAACATTTACAAAGAAGTGTACAAAAATCATTTAAACTTTAGCATTGCACGCGTGCACATGTGAATGCATTTGCGTCATG